>CAUYON010104918.1:0-11007 GCA_963573935.1 Arctocebus calabarensis | reverse complement strand
TCTCCTCCTTTAGGCCTTTAGTCTCAGGGTATATATAGGTGTATGGGTTCCTTGGCCAGGAAACGAATGAATACAGTCCCTTCCACTGGGGGCAAGGTGAATGAATGTATCAATGAATGGATACAGTCCATTCATGGAATTGAAGCCTAGGAAATTCACAAGAAATTGACCTAGGCATAGGAAATGGGGGTTCCACATTTAGTCCTAAATGTAAAGTGAAGGAGACACCAAGGCACAGGTGTCCCTTTGGCAGTTGTCCAGGTTTTTTGGCTATTGGAACCTCTGGTGGGGGTTGGAGGTCCCCCTCCTTGCCTGTCATCCAGCCCGCAGGCCCTTTAGCTGGCTGCCGCAGCACCGACACCACCAAGGAGGAGGTGTCAGGTCCGCCAGCTCCGCTGAGCTGGCTAGGGCGCCAAACGTCCTGCATCAATTCTCCCTCTCCGAGTAGAAACTCTAGCTGCTGTTAGGGAAAAGGGGCGAAGACTCTATCTAACTGCTTCCTGCTGAATTGGGCAATGATAGAAGGGGGAAGTTAGGGTTTCTCTGGAGGGAGAGTGATACAGGGGTTCATGGACTGGAACCATCCTTATTGCTTGTGGCTTGACGACTTTTCTGGAAAACATAAATCTGATTAGTGTAATCAGTAATAGGCAAAGGTAGAACAGTGTCAGGTCAGAAGCACTTATTCAGTGATGCTAAAAGAAAACCATATTACGGTTTTTCTTGCTGTTTCCTAAATAATAACTTCAAACTTTCTTTTGGCTCACAAGTGTAGATGGTCTGTGGTTGGCTGTCTTCATTGCCTGCCTCCGTAGAAGATGGAGGGTTCCAGGACTTTACTTGTGAATGATGTATGCAGGAATCAACTCCTATAACTTTGACAGTAGAAGAAGACAAGATAACAGGAAAGGGGAGTTCCCAAGTTGGGGTCAGGGAAGGTGAATTAGAGGGAAGAGTTTTGATCATGATTAGATCTCCAGGAGGGAAAAGTTCCTGTTGTAATTAGTATGTCCCTCCCCAAACGGGGAGCAGGACTTTCAGGGATGATTAGGGAGGCATGAGAGAACAGCAAGTCATCCCAATTGCAGCTTAGAGGCTGGGAGAAAAATTTGGTAACCGGCTGTCCAGACACCCCCTGCATAGTTATGGATTTGGGAGATAAAAGACCAGGATTAGAGAGAAGTACAGAAAAGATTGCTCCAGTGTCCAAAAGACGTTTTTTCTCCTGGCACTCCACTGTAAGGCAAACCTGGGGCTCTTGAGGGGTGATGACACAAGCTAGAGGCATGAGAATATGCCCCGGGCACTCTCAGTTCAGTTTGGGCTCCGATGGGGTCACTGTCCCAGGAGGCCTTTGCCTCTGGAGACTGGCCACCCTCCAGGGGTCACCCTTGCATTCTGGACAGGGGCCATATGCCCCGGGCACTCTCAATCCAGTTTGGGCTCCGATGGGGCAGAGAGGAAAAT
Source organism: Arctocebus calabarensis (assembly GCA_963573935.1). Classification (NCBI taxonomy): domain Eukaryota; kingdom Metazoa; phylum Chordata; class Mammalia; order Primates; family Lorisidae; genus Arctocebus; species Arctocebus calabarensis. The sequence continues at coordinate 9,540 of CAUYON010104918.1, read as the reverse complement.
TTATCGCTTTAGATGCCTACAATCAAAAAAACAGAAAGAGAGCACATCAACAAATTCACAAGCCATCTTATGGAATTGGAAAAAGGACAATCTAAGCCTAAACCCAAGCAGGAGAAAAGAAATATCCAAAATTAAATCAGACATCAATGAAATCGAAAACAAAAGAAACGTTCAGAAAATTAATGAAACAAGGAGTTGTTTTTTTGAAAAAATACATAAAATAGATAAACTTTTGGCCAGACTAACTAGAAATAGAAAAATAAAATCTCTAGTAACTTCAATCAGAAATGATAAAGGGGAAATAACTGATACCACAGAGATACAAGAGATTATCTCTGAATACTACCAAAAACTCTATGTCCAGAAATTTGACGACATGAAGGAAAGGACAATATTTGGAATCACACCCTCCCCCTAAACTTAGCCAGGAAGAAATAGAGATCCTGAACAGACCAAATTCAAGCGCTGAGATCAAAGAAACAATAAAAAATCTTCCAATAAACAAATGCCCTGGTCCAGATGGCTTCACATCAGAATTCTATCAAATCTTCAAAGAAGAGCTTATTCCCATACTGCAGAAATTATTCCAAAAAATTGAGGAAAGAATCTTCCCCAACACATTCTATGGAGCAAACATCACCCTGATACCAAAACCAGGAAAAGACCCAACTAAAGGAGAATTTCAGACCAATTTCACTAATGAATATAGATGCAAAAATTCTCCATGAAATCCTAGTCAATAGATTATAGTTCATCATCAAAAAAGTCATACATCATGATCAAGTAGGTTTCATCCATGGATGCAAGGCTGGTTTACATACACAAGTCCATAAACATTATCCACCATATTAACAGAAGCAAAAACAAAGACCATATGATCCTCTCAATAGATGCAGAAAAAGCATTCGATAAAATCCTGTATCCTTTTATTAGAATACTGAAGAGTACAGGCACAGGTGGCACATTCCTTAAACTAACCAAAGCTATCTCTGACAAATGCACAGCTAATATTTTACTGAATGGAGTAAAACTGAAAGCTTTTCCACTTAGAACTGGAAACAGACAAGGTTGTCCTCTATCACCATTAAAATTCAACATAGTACTGGAAGTTCTAGTCAATACAATTAGGCAAGACAAAGAAATAAAGGGCATCCAAATGGAACAGAGGAGGGCAAACTCTCCCTCTTTGCTGACAATATGATCTTACACTTAGAGAACACCAAAGATTCAACCACAAGACTCCTGGAAATCATCAAAAAATACAGTAATGTTAGGGTGCGCCTGTGGCTCAAAGGAGTAGGGCGCCAGTCCCATATGCCAGAGTTGGCAGGTTCAAACCCAGCCCAGACCAAAACAAACAAACAAACAAACAAACAAAAACTCAATCCTTTGTGTCTAGCTGTTTGGCTCAGCACCTGTGGCTCAAGCACCTAAGGCACCAGCCATGTACACCTGAGCTGGCAGGTTTGAATCCAGCCCAGCCCACCAAACAACAATGGTGGCTGCAACCAAAAAAATGCCCGGGCATTGTGGAGGGCACCTGTAGTCTCAACTACTTGGGAAGCAGAGGCAAGAGACTCACTTGAGCCCAGGAATTAGAGGTTGCTGTGAGCTGGAATGCCACAGCACTCTATCCAGGGTGACAGCTTGAGGCTCTGTCTCAAACAACCACAAAAAGATACAGTAATGTCTTAGGATATAAAATCAATGTCCACAAGTCATTTGCCTTCATATATGCCAATAACAGTCAAGATAAGAGGCTAATTAAGGACACAACTCCCTTTACCATAGCTTCAAAGAAAATGAAATATCTAAAAATATACCTAACCAAAGAGGTGAAGGACCTCTATAAAGAAAATTATGAAATCCTAAGAAAAGAAATAGTATAGGATATTAACAAATGGAAGAACATACCATGCTCATGGCTGGGAAGAATCAACATTGTTAAAATGACTATACTTCCCAAAGCAATCTACAGATTCAATGCCATCCCTATTAAAATACCAACATTGTACTTTCAAGATTTGGAAAAAATGATACTGTTTTGTATGGAACCAGAAAAAAACCCATATAGCTAAGGCAGCTCTTAGTAATAAAAACAAAACTGGGAGGCATCAGCATACCAGATTTTACGCTATACTACAAAGCCATAGTGGTCAAGACAGCATGGTACTAGCACAAAAATAAAGACATAGACATTTGGAATCAAATAGAAAACCAGGAAATGAAACTAACACCTTACAGCCACCTAAGCTTCGATAAACCAAACAAGAACATACCTTGGAGGAAAAGATTCCCTATTCAATAATTGGTGCTGGGAAAACTGGATATCTATCTACATGTAAAAGACTGAAACTGGACCCACACCTTTCTCCACTGACAAAAATTGATTCCAGATGGATAAAGGACTTAAATTTAGGCATGAAACAATAGAAATACTCAAAGAAAACTAGGAAAAACACTGGAAGATATCGGCCTGGGGAAAGACTTCATGAAGAAGACTGCCATTGCAATTGCAACAACAACAAAAAACAAATGGGTCTTAATTAAACTGAAAAGCTTCTGTACAGCTAAGGAGACAAAAAACCAAAGCAAATAGACAACCTACACAATGGGAAAGGATATTTGCATATTTTGAATCAGACAAAAGCTTGATAACTAGGATCTATAGAGAACTCAAATTAATCCACATGATAAAGCCAATAATCCCATATATCAATGGGCAGGAGACCTGAATAGATCCTTCTCTAAAGAAGACAGACGAATGGCTAACTTATGAAAAAATGCTCATCATCCCTAATAATTAGAGAAATGCAAATCAAAACCACCCTGAGATACCATTTAATCCCAGTGAGAATGGCCCACATTACAAAAATCTCCAAACTGCAGATGCTGGTGTGGATGTGGAGAGAAGGGAACACTTTTACACTGCTGGTGGGACTGCAAACTGATAAAACCTTTTTGGAAGGAAGTATGGAGAACCCTCAAAGAACTCAAGCTAGACCTCCCATTTGATCCTGCAATTCCATTACTGAGCATCTACCCAGAAGGAAAAAAATCCTTTTATCATAAGGACACTTGCACTAGACTGTTTATTGCAGCTCAATTTACAATTGCTAAAATGTGGAAACAGCCTAAATGCCCACCAACCTAAGAATGGATTAACAAGCTGTGGTATGTGTACACTATGGAACACTATTCAGCCATTAAAAAAATGGAAACTTTACAGCCTTTGTATTAACCTGGATGGAAGTGGAACACATTATCTTAGTAAAGCATCACAAGAATGCAGAAGCATGAACCCCATGTACTCAATTTTGATATGAGGACAATTAGTGACAATCAATGACACAGTAGGGGTGGAGGAAGGGGAAAGCAGAGAGAGAAAGAATGAGGGAGGGGTGGGGAAAAGAAGAGCAGAAAGAGGGAAGGAGTGAGGGGAGTGGGGTCTTGGTGTGTGCCACACCTTTTGGGGGCAAGACACGATAGTAAGAGGGAATTTACCTAACAAATGCAATCAGTGTAACCTGTTTTCTTGTACCCTCAATGAATCCCCAACAATAAAAAAAAAGAAGAAATTAAAGTGGAAAAAAAAAAGCTGAATAAGACATAGCCGCCAGAAAGGAGCCAAGTCCTCTAGACAAAGGGTAGTAATCTCCTTCTACCCTTCTCATCCCCCTAACTACAACTAAATATAGAGAGCTAAGTATATTGATAAGGCAGAGGACTGAACAGTAGAGAAAAAAGGCAGATTGGCTAGGTACCTCTAGGAACAATCTAGTAGGGAGTTCCCTGGTTTCATTTGATTTTTCTCCTATGCATCTTGGCCTTGACATTAAAGCAACCTGAAACCCAGAAACAAAAAGATGTACATAATCAACACTCTGCCCCAAAACTGTTGTTGATAGCCAGAAAACAGTGGGGGGAGGGCAGTCCTGCATGACAGAACCCTTTTGACTATCTCTTCTACACAAGGCAAACGCCACTAAGAAACTCTGCTCCTCTGCTTCTGTCCATGCACTGCAAAGGCCATGGAACAGAGTCACGTTCATCATCCTGAGCTGTAGTGTCCTCTCCTCTGGGTTTTGTGCCTCCTACAAGGTAAAATCCTGTCCACCATCCCCACCCTACACTCACATGAGCAGAGTCAGCATCTTCTTCCTCCCTAGCCAGGAACTAGTGTGTGGATGGAGGTCACCCTGTCTACAATGTTTGCCCTGTACTTACGTTTAAGTAAAATTTAGAAAAAAAAATATGAAGATGCTTTTGAGTTTGCCATTAATATGACATGAAAAGCATACTCCTAATTTCACCATTGCTTACTTGATGAATTTACTGTTTTCATCATTGTGAGGATTTTATATCAGGAAGAATAAGAATCCTTTTCAAGTCTTTAAAGGATAATTCATAATCTTTACTAAAAGACTTGTATTTTATAAAATATGTTCAAAGAATTTTATGTTTAACAGTAATTTATATAGAACTCTCTGGTCACTTAGGCTTTCTGACCTCCAGGATTTGGATAAATCTTTACCAAAGCTTTAATATTACATCTTTTGGGGGGGGTGTGGAGGGGTGGACAGAGTTTCATTCTATTGCCCTGAGTAGAGTGCTGTGGCATCATAGCTCACAGCAACCTCAAACTCCTAGGCTCAAGTGATTCCCCCCACCTCAGTCTCCCAAGTAGCTGGACCCACAGGCACCTGCCACAATGCCTGGCTAATTATTCTATTTTTATTAGAGACAGGATCTCACTCTTGTTCAGGCTGGTCTTGAACTGCTGAGCTCAAGCAGTCTTCCCACCTTGGCCTCCCAGAGGGCTAGGATTATAGCCACGAGCCACTACACACAGTCAGTATTTCTTTTAATATTATTCTACAGAGGAAATGAGTCTAATAAGAAAGATCAGATATGAAGGATTCGTTCTAGAAAAAGTCAATTCTACCAGAGCAAGTATCTGCAGAAATGACACTTTAGTATCCTTTAAAAAAAAATGACAGCTATCTGCCCCATCACCTTACAGTTCAGCACACTCAACCATACCCATGAACTATAAGGTATTTTTGTCTTTCTAGGTTTAGGTTTCATGGAAAACAAAGTATCACTAAATATATGAAGAAACTGAAGAAATCATCTTTCATGAACATGAACAATCACAAACAAAAAAGAACTAAAAGAAACTAAACACAAGATAGAGAGCAAAAGTTAAATATATTTTTTAAATAGTGGTACGTTCATAAAATGGAATATCACTCAGCAGTAGAAAGGAAATAAATACTACATACAATCACACAGCTAGAATTCATACATGCTACACTATGTGAAATTAGTCAGATGTGAAGGCTTCATACTGAATTATTCCACTTCTATGGCATTCCAGAAAAGGTAAAACTATAGTCCAAACTGTTCCTGTTGTGTGCATTTTCATTTTATGCAGTTCCCGAGTGGGGAAGGGTTTATGTAGAACACAAGTGAAAAATGTGTCGGAAGTGTTCTAGTATTGGCGTGGGAAAGGGAAATCATTACGTTGGAAGAGGTCTGACACAGGATTGCAAAGGATTTTAAAAGCTTGACCAGGGGCAGCGCCTGTGGCTCAGTGAGTAGGGCACCGGCCCCACATGCCAAAGGTGGCGGGTTCAAACCCAGCCTCAGCCGAACTGCAAAAAAAAAAAAAAAATAGCCATGGCGGGCACCTGTCGTCCCAGCTACTCAGGAGGCTGAGGCAAGAGAATCGCCTAAGCCCAGGAGTTGGAGGTTGTTGTGAGCTGTGTGACGCCACAGCACTCTACAGAGGGCAATAAAGTGAGACTCTGTCTCTACAAAAAAAATAATAAGAATAATAATAATAAAAGCTTGGCCAGTTCACCATATAGCAAGAGATCAATTCAAGTAATAAAGATCTTTCTAGGAAAAAGGACAGATAGGTAATCTGACATGCCTGACTCTGTAAAAAATATTAAAAAGGGTCATTTTATAGAGTTATTCACTGGTGTGGGAAACATTTACCAAATGTTAAATAAAAAATAAAAACCACCAAATGAAAAAATGAGGCAATTATTAATCCTAGCATAAATAAAAAACTTTGAACAATTAAAAATAGTATTATTCTGAATGAACATAATCACACTATTGAAATGGCTGACGATGGATTCCATTTTTAAATTGAGATAAAATTCTAATGGATAAGGAAGGCGAGACAATTGAGTCAGAATCCCCATCTACAATAGAAGTCAGTTGGAAAAGAATCAAGATATGGAATTATGTGCCTTTTTATTTAGAAACATGGTAGTAAAGTCAGAAAGAACTAGGTTTAAAAGTTTAAAATATTTTCTTCAAAGAAAAGGGGTAAAGAGGGTAAGGGATATGAAAGGGATATGAGAGTGGGGAAAATAATATTTATTTTGTAACAATTTAGTACTCCTGGATTTTTTAGAAACAATTTGCATTTAACTTTGGAAGGAAAATAAACATTGTTTTAGAAATGAAAGATAACCAGGACTTTGTGTGTTGATTTTCTCTCTTGCCACCCATAATTTTAAATATTTTACTGAGGAGGGATTAAGGATGAAGAACAGAAGAAAGGAAAGGAAGGAACCAGGGAGGAAGAATAAAAACATCTACATGATATTTAATTTCTCTAACTTAATAAAACTATTTGGAATATTCTTAACAAAATAATTTATTTGAATTTATCGCAATTTTGGCAACTATAACATTTCTGATAAATTGACTTTTTTTAGTCACAAGTCACATGTACTAAATACAGACCACACAACTGCTATGTCAATATCAACTATCCCTAAAGTAGATATTGTCAACATGTTACAAAATAGTGCTTCAATGGCAACTGCGCCAGATATATTACCATGGTTAACAGTAATATAGTAATACATTAATTAGCTTTACCAAATAAATTTTTAATTCATACCATAGTTAGGAAATTAAACAAGGGTTAAACAAAGACATAAGGCATGCTCCTTTGCATCATGAGCCTAAGTTTTTAAAGAAAGAATGGTATATAAACATCTACCTTTTGCCTTTCATATTCTCTATTTTGTTAATTTTGTTTTTCTTTTATCTTAAATAAGATTTCATGTTAAAATATAGAATAAAGTAGTAAAATACAAACAAACTGGTCAGGTTACCAGTTTTCTGCTCTAATATGTGGACTTTCTAAGAAAGTATAGTAGTGCAGTATGGATTAACTTAATTTGAAAATTTAGTATTTGAATACTCATACACAATTCATCTTTCCCAGTGAGATATCACACCCTTTGAATCTCATAACTAAAGAAAATTACTTTCCATTACTGTCAAATAAAGTGATGTTAATTTAGGCAGATTTGAAAGCAAAGCACTAAATTGCCAAGTAAACACGCTTGGGGACACTCTGAGAAAGTAGGTAGCTTTTTTTCCATTATAGTATGATAGTACATTAAACCTTCCAATCAGAAGTTATGTATTGTGTAGCTATACATACAAAGTAAAATGTCTTTGAAAGGGGAAATGTGGCTTGGCACATTTTAAAAATATTTAAAATATTAAGTGCAATCAGCTATACTGATGTAAAATTCTTATTTTTTTTTAATTAAACTTTTTTTGGTGGATATATAACTGATTCTGGTAACCTAAACAATAATTGTATTAATCATTTGAATAATTAATGATTTACCCACCTGGAGAAAGGAAAGCTGTGAGGTCCTGCACATTGTTAGATTCTTAAATTTTTATAATTACTTATTTCCATTTTATTTATATTATTTCAAAATATTAACAGGGTATTGCATTTGTTGCACAGATGAATTGTATAATACTAATATCAGAGTTTTTAGTATACCCAGAACCAGAATAGCATACATTGCACCCAATAGCAACTTTTTTTGTCACTCAGTTCCTCCTCCCACACATTTAGTTTCCAATCAGGCATATATGGCTCCCCCTCATTAGTGAGAACATGTTTAGTTTGTTTTTCCATTCCTGAAATACTACACTTAGAATATGATCTCCAGTTCCATCCAGCTTAGTAATACCCCATGGTATATCTAAACCACATTTTCTTTATTCACTCATCAATTCATGGGCACTTAATCAATCCCAGATCTTTACAACTATAAATTGTACTGTGATAAATATTCAGATACAGGAGTATTTTTGATATGACTTCATTTCAATAGTAGTAGAGAGTGGGACTACTAGATCAAATAATAGCTGTACTTTTAGTTCTCTGAGGAATCTCCAAACTAGTTTACAATCCCACCAACAGTATATAAGTATTCCCTTTTCAGCACAATCATGCCAACATCTATTTTTTAATAATACTCATTCTGATAGGGATAAGGTAGTATTTCATTATGGTTTAATTTGCATTTCTACCCAAAGGAGTCTGTGTCCTTAATTAACCTCTCATCTTGGCTGTTGGTGTATACAAAGGCAACTGACTTGTGCATATTGATTTTATATCTTGAGACATTACTGTATTCTTTGATGACTTCCAAGAGTCTTCTAGTTGAGTCTTTGGGGTTCTCTAAGTATACGATCATATCATCAGCAAGAAGGGAGAGTTTGACCCCCTCTGCACCCATTTGGATGCCCTTTATTTTCTTGTCTTAATTGTATTGGCTAGAACCTACAGCACTATGTTAAATAGTAATGGTGACAGAGGACAACCTTGTCTGGTTCCAGATCTAAGAGGAAAAGCTTTTAGTTTTACTCCATTCAGTAAAATATTTGCTGTGCGTTTGTCATAGATAGCTTCAATCAGTTTAAGAAATGTACAACCTATACTCCTCAGTGTTCTAATTAGAAAAGGATGCTGGATTTTATCTAATGCTTTTTCTGCATCTATTGAGAGGATCATATAATCTTTGGTTTTGTTTCTGTTGATTCGGTGAATAACGTTTACAGACTTGCGAATATTAAACCAGCCTTGCATTCCTGGGAGAAAATCTACTTGATCATGATGTATGACTTTTTTGATGATAAGCGTAACCTATAGGCCAAGATTTTACTGAGAATTTTTGCATCTATATTCATTAGTGAAATTGGTCTGAAATTCTCCTTTTTACTTGGGTCTTTACCTGGTTTTGCTTTCAGGGTGATATTTGCTTCATAGGAAGTATTGCGGAAGATTCCTTCATCCTCAATTTTTTGGAATAATTTCTGCAGTATAGGAATAAGCTCTTCTTTGAAGGTTTGATAAAATTCAGATGTGAAGACATCCAGACCAGGGCATTTTTTTTATTGGGAGATTTTTTTTTTCTTTAACAAGTGAACAGTTTATTAAGAATTAAACAACCAGAGATGCTGCCATGGATGCGGGAAAAAAAGGGAACACTTCTACATTGCTGGTGGGAATGCAAACTAATATATTCCTTTTGGAAGGAGGTTTGGAGAATACTTAGAGATCTAAAAATAGATCTGCCATTCTATCCTATAATTCCTTTACTAGGTATATATCCAGAAGACCAAAAATCACATCACAATAAAGATATCTGTACCAGAATGTTTATTGCAGCCCAATTCATAATTGCTAAGTCGTGG
>CAUYON010104917.1:0-11574 GCA_963573935.1 Arctocebus calabarensis | reverse complement strand
GATGGCATTAAATAGGTAGATTGCTTTGGGAAGTATAGACATTTTAACAATGTTGATTCTTCCCAGCCATGAGCATGGTATGTTCTTTCATTTGTTAATATCCTCTGCTATTTCCTTTCTTAGGATTTCATAATTTTCTTTATAGAGGTCCTTCACCTCCTTTGTTAGGTATATACCTAGGTATTTCATTTTCTTTGAAGCTATGGTAAAGGAAGTTGTGTCCTTAATTAGCCTCTCATCTTGAGTGTTATTGCTGTATACAAAGGCTACTGACTTGTGGATATTGATTTTATATCCTGAGACATTACTGTATTCTCTGATTACTTCCAGGAGTCTTCTGGTTAAGTCTTTGGGGTGCTCTAAGTATAAGATCATGTCCTCAGCAAAGTGGGAGAGTTTGGATGCTCTGCTCCCATTTGGATGCCCTTTATTTCCTTGTCCTGCCTAATTGTATTGGATAGCACTTCCAGCACTACGTTGAATAGTAATGGTGACAGAGGACAATCTTGTCTGGTTCCAGTTCTAAGAGGAAAAGTTTTCAGTTTTACTCCATTCAGTAAAATATTAGCTGTGGGTTTGTCACAGATAGCTTCCATCAGTTTCAGAAATGTGCCATATATGCCTCTACTCTTCAGTGTTCTAATTAGAAAAGGATGCTGGATTTTATCAAATGCTTTTTCTGCATCTATTGAGAGGATCATATGGTGTTTGTTTTTGCTTCTGTTAATATGGTGGATAACATTTATGGACTTGCGCATGTTAAACTAGCCTTGCATCCCTGGGATGAAACCTACTTGATCATGATGTATGACTTTTTTGATGATAAGCTGTAATCTATTGGCTAGGATTTTGTTGAGAATTTTTCTCTCTTTCTTTTTTCTTTTTTTCTGCTTATTGGATAATGCTTTAATAATATGGGGTTTACATCACCAAGATTAAACAATGGTCACATGCACAGAGGAACACCAGCCTTTCTGGCTGAGGAGCAGGGAAGCTAGAAGAAGCATAAAACAGGACACAGGTGGATGAGGCTGGGGACACCGACTTGTGAGCAGGAAGAGGGTCTGACAGGTGCAGGCCCCACTTCCTGTGGCAGCACCCTCAAGAACAAGGGCCATAATTTACATGGATTCAGATTTCTTTTATTCTAAACTTAAATTTAACCTCAAACTTTAGACCCAGCACCAACAGAGCAGCACAGGCATTTCCAGTCAACAACACACAGAACGCACCTTTGTAGACATTTGTGCCTGGCACTGGGCAGCCTCATGCACAAACCATAGGCCCTGACCCCACCCGGGACAGGTGGCCCATTGTGAGACCACCCATCAGAGGCACCACTTGAGAGGCTAAGTCCCTGAAGAGCAGCTGGTGACTTTTTCTTCAATGACATTTACATATAACTAGGCATAAATAAAACCCTCCATAATTTACACTTATGTCTGGGCAGGCAGAAATGGCTCACACAGCAGATTCTCTGACAGAAACAAAGGGGCTGTTCCTGATTCTTGATTTTAATTGAGCTCTAAGTGTAATACAATATAATGGAGAAGGGACACACACAAATGTAAAGTAAAAACTCAATATATTTATACTGTTAGAGTATAGTGAAGCTCATTCCAAAAAAAAAAAAAATTAATTAAATTAATTAAACCTCTAATTGCCCTCCCTCTCCCCATCCTCCCCCCACCCCTACCCTCCCTTTCCCCTATCCCTGTGATTGCACCAATGTACATAATTATGATTCAATAAAATTATTTAAAAAAAAAAACTGAGTTTGGCAAAGCACAATTACAAACATATGATTTCCATTCAATATTTCATGACTCCTCCTATACTTTGTCGAATATGCATCGTTTGACTAATATAAATTCTTGTTCACCTTTGACTCTCATCTGAAGAATGTATGCCTGGCTTCTAGCCAACCTGTTGGAATGGCCACTCACTATGTTGATATTCTATCTGAGAAATAAATCTCTCCTCTTCCCAAAGTATAAAGATTTTTTTTGTGTGTGATTAACAAAACTATTGAACTTTCCTAAGTTACTTATATTAAAATTCTGGTATTTATATTTGGTGCCATGTAAAATTTTCTCTCTCTGGACTTTAAGAAGAAGTGATATTTGAATTTAGGAATTTTGAACTGTGGTTGGTTGTTATCCAGCAATATGTAGTAAGGGGAGATTGATGAGCAAAGACATTCTTGGCAGTGTAATGCATCTGTCAAATTCCAGAGGCATGAACAAATACAATACAGTAGAAAGATTTCAGATATAAGAGAAGAAATATTCCCTGGAGGAAGCAATAGGAATTGGCTCTTGATTTTACAGGAGAAGAATTAGGCATACCATACAGAACATTTATAAGTTCAGATTTTGACTAGTAGCTAATGGAGGATTTAACTTCTATACATATGGCTATATTTTCTACACCCAGGATTTTTCCTAGAACATAGTAGACATGCTATATATCTTTTTGAAATACTTTCTTGAATACATGCTGTTATTTGAATATTAGAATGTTAGCCTTGGAGTATGTTGAAGAACAGATTGGAAGAATGCAAGACTAGGGTAAAATGAAAGACAAGTTTGAAGAAGCTCAAAATAACCCAAAAAAGATGTTGAAGTCCTCATGTAACATTATTGAGGTAGAAGAGAGATGAGAAAGATACAAGACACATCTAGAAAATAGAGGCACCAGAAGGTAGGAGATAAGGTTACAAGATTTATTTTATTTTATTTTTATTTCAAATTAATATGAGGGTATAAATTTTGGGGTTACATTCCTCTGACTTCCTGGGTAAAGTTCAAGTTATATAAGAGCCCTTTACCCAACTGGCATGCTGAACACCCTGACATTGTTCACATTAAGTGAGATCTGACCAATTACCCTCCCTCCTTAGCGACCCTCCCTCCTTCCTGCCAATCTCCTTCCCTCCTGCCCCCCTCACCTTTCTCCCTTGCTATACTATATTTGTGTTTTATTGTTCGTGTTGGCATGCAATTATTTATATATTGGTTTCATGTTAGTATGGATTACATTGAATTTTTTTTCTATTCTTGAGATACTTTACTAAGAAGAATGTGTTTCAACTCCATCTACGTTAACATAAAATATGTAAAGTCTCCATCTTTTCTTATGACTGAATAGTAGTCCTTGGTATAAATATGCTACAGTTAGATAATCCATTCATGGGTTAATGGACTTTGGGTTTCTCCCACAACTTGACAATTATGAATTAAGCTGCAGTAAACATTCTGGTAAAAGTGTCTTTGTGATAAAATGATTTTTATTCTTCTGGGTAGATACCTAGTAATGGGATTGCAGGATCAAATGAAAGTTCAACTTTTAGCTCTTTGAGAATTCTCAGCACTTCTTTCTACAAAGGTTGTATTGATTTGCAATCCCACTAGTAGTGTAGAAGGGTTCCCTTTTCTCTACATCTATGCCAACATCTGTGGATTTGGGATTTTGTGATGTTTATAAGATTTCTGATGCAAGAAACTGCAGGGATAGTATTCACTAAGTATTACCAAAGGAAGAGAAAGTAGAAAAACAGTTCTGATGTGTAGATAGGTCCAAGCAGACTCAATTTTGAAGCATTAGAGATTTCCAAATGAAAATGCCAGTTCTGGGGAGACCTGAAACTCAGCCGAAAGGCCTATGGCTTCTAATCAGATTCAGACAATTTAAAAAACATGAAAAAATAAGGGAATAAGATAATAACTTCACCATGATAAAGTCCTTCTAACTATATCAATTTCTATTATTCAGAAAATTAGACAATATGGCAATTTATAATGAAGTAATAATTAGGTGATGTAAGGAATAAATACAAAGGGAATTATAATAATAAAAATCAATTTGGTTTGGTGTCATTCTGAGGACTTCAGAAGAAGATAAGACTTTAGTTTTGATCATTATCTCAACTAACTTTTATTTTGCTATTTTTCTTGTCTCTTAAGACAAGCATCTCTTCTCTTATTAAAATTGATGATGGTTTATTTTGTATAAGTTCTCATAGTTTTCAAAGCCAAGACCAGAATCAGCTAGGTCTGGATTTCATCCCAGACTCTTACTCATTACTATATGAGAATGGTGGACAAGTTACTTAGCTCTTGCATGACTCTGTTTCTTTATTTTTAAATTGATAATAAAATTAAATGATAATCAAATTTCACAAAGTGAAAGGGGAGAGCTGTAAAAAATTTTAAAAATTTATAAAACTATACTGCCTAATCTGGTAGCCATTAGTTATATATGGCGATTCAAACTTAACTTTAGATTTAAATTAAGTAAAATTTAAAATGCATGTTCAATTGCATTATCATATGTCATTTTACAATTATGCAAAAGTGAAATGCATTCAGTAGAAACAATACTTCCAATTTTGAATTTCCAGGCTAGCAACTGGCAGTGTAATATTCCCTAATATTACTGGGCTGCAACAGTCATCCAGATTTCAAGTCAGGTGGCTTAGGCCTATGATATTGAATAGTAAATATGTAGAATATTTCTATCATCTCAGAAATTTCCATTAGAAAATTTTGCTCTACGTATCATAAAATACTAGAGATAGAAATAATGGGAATGTAACATAGTATTTATTAGAATGAAGACTACTATCCTTGATGCTAATGTTATTTCAGAATTCCCAAGTTAGTTTCTGCCCAATTTAAACAGAATTCTTAAATAGGACATGAAAAACATTAACATTAGTAAGAAGAAACTGATAAATTATTCTTCATAAAAAGAGCAGTTAGTGTTTATCAAAGTTTCAGAAGAGGAGAAAAACATTTGGAATATATATGTGGGACAAAAACTTATATCCAGAATAAAAACTTTTGTAAATCAACAAGAGAAAAGCCAATCTACAAAAACAGACAAATAACTTGTAGAAGTATCTCACAAAAGATGATATGCACATAAGCAATACACATTTGAAAAGGTGCTCAATATCTTTCATCATTAAAGAAATGAAAAATAAAACATAGTAAGACACTGCTTCTCACATACTAGGATGCAGTTTTAAAGATAATACTGAAAATAACACATCTAAGTGTTGGCAAGTATCTGCAACAACCAAAATCACATACTGCTATTAGACAAGTAAAATATATTTGTACAAGCTTCTGGAGAACCACCTTAGATGTATTTACTGAAGTTGAAAATGTGCCAACTCTATGACCTAGCATTTGCATTCCTAAGTATAGATCCACAGGAATGATTACTTTGTCCATCAAAAGATTTGAATAAGAATATTATTAGAAGCACTATATATTCATTTTTCTAGAAGTCCATAACACAAACAGACTAAAGAGAATCAATTTATATCCTCATTTCCCATGTGTATTTTTTCCTAAAATTGCTTGAAAATACTCCTTTCTCCTGTCCATTTTATCATTTAATTTTTCTCAATTCATCACCAAAAAGGCATTTGAAATATTGATGTCCAAAAGGCTATTTTTAATGAAGGCAGTCTAAACCCACATTAGAGCTTTCTGTTTTTTCCTATGTTATACATGTATCTGTTGCATGCAAACCATGGTCCAAGAAATAGGTTATTTTGGTCTGTTTGAGATATTCAGAAAGACCATATGTAGATATTCCCAACTTAAAAGTCTTATGACTTTTTGACTTTTTAATTATGTGAAAGTGATATGCATTCCATAGAAACTATACTTCCAGTTTTGAATTTTGATCTGCTTCCACGCTAGCAACAGACTCATGAACCATATTATGGATTTGGAAAAAGAAGAACAATCTAATCCCAAATGCAGCAAAAAGAAAAGAAATAACCAAAATTAAATCATAGATTAAAGAAACTGAAAACAAAAGAATCATTCAAAAAATCAATGAAACAAAAAGTTGTTTTTTAAAAAAATAAATAAAATTGATAAACTATTGACCGAATTAGCTAGAAACAAAAGTAAAATCTCTAAAAACCATCAGAAATGGCAAAGGGGAAATGACAACAGATGCAAGAGAGATACAAGAGATCATCTCTGAGTACTACAAGGAGCCCTTTGCCCAGAAATATGACCATGTGGAGGAAATAGATCAATACCTGGAATCATACTGCCTCCCCAGACTTAATAAAGAAGAAATATATGTCTTTAACAGACCAATTTCAAGAACTGAGATTAATGAAACAATAAAAAAATCTCCCAACAACAAAATGCCCTGGTCCAGATGGTGTCACACCAAAATTCTACCAAATTTTCAAAAAAGAGCTTATATCCATAAGCAATTCTCATCTTGGCTATTATTGGCATATAGAAAGCCTACTGACTTAGGGACATTGATTTTATATCCTGAGACATTATTGTATTTTTGATGACTTCCCAGAGTCTTGTGGTTGAGTCTTTGGGGTTCTCTAAGTATAAGATCATATCCTCTGGGAAGCAAAGAGGTCAAATTCTCCCTCTTTGCTGATGATATGATCTATGTTCTATGAAGCCAACATCACCCTGATACCAAAACCAAGAAAAGACTCAACAAAAAAGGATAATTTCAGACCAATTTCATTAAAGAATATAGATACAAAAATTCTCAATGAAATCCTAGCAATAGATTACAGCTACACATTAAAAAAAAATGCATCATGATCAAGTAGGTTACCCAGGGATCCAAGGCTGGTTTAACATACACAAGTGCATAAACACAATTCACTATATCAACAGAAACAAAAGCAAAGACAATATGATTCTCTCAATAGATGTAGAAAAGGCATTTGATAAAATTCACCATCCTTTTCTAATTAGAACACTTAAGAATATAGGCATAGGTGGCACATTTCTTAATGTGATTGAAGCCATCTATGGCAAACCCATAGCTAACATTATACTGAATGGAGTAAAACTGAAAGCTTATCCACCTAGAACAGGAACCAGATAAGATTGTCCTCTATCACCATAATTATTTAACATAGTACTGGAAGTTCTAGTCAATACAATAAGGTAAGAGAAAGAAAGGGTCTCCAAATGGGGGCAGAGTAGGTCAAACTCTCCCTCTTTGCTGATAATATGATCTTATATTTAGAGGACCCCAAAGGCTCAACCACAAGACTCCTGGAAGTGATCAAAAAATACAGGAAGGTCTCAGGATATAAAATCAATGCCCACAAATCAGTAGCATTGGTGTATGCCAATAGCAGCCCAGATGTGTAACTAATTAAGGGCACAATTCCCATAGAGTAGCTTCAACAAAATAAAATATCTAGGAATATACATGATAAAAGGTGTGAAGGACCTCTACAAAGAAAATTATGAAACCCTAAAGAAAGAAATAGTAGAAGATGTTAACAAATGAAAGAACATACCAGGCTCATGGCTGGGAAGAATCAACATTGTGAAAAATGTTTATACTACCGCAAGCAATCTATAGATCCAAAGCAATCCCCATTAAAATACCATCATTGTACTTTAAATTTTGAAAAAAAAAAAATCTTTCATTTTGTATGGAAACAGAAGAAACCCCATATAGCCATGGCAGTTCTTAGTTTAAAAAAAAAAAAAAGCTGACAGTATCACCCTACCAGATTTTCAGCTATACTACAAGGCCATAGTGATCAAAACAGCATGTCATTGGCACAAAAATAGAGACATTGACATTTGGAACTGAATAAAAAACCATGCAATAAAACTTACCGCTTATAGCCACCTGATCTTTGATAAACCAAGTAAGAACATACATTGGGGAAAAGAATCCCTAGTCAATAAATGGTGCTGGGAAACCTGGATAACCACATGAAAAAGACTGAAACTAGACCTACACCTCTCACCAATTACAAAAATTGACTCAAGAAGGATAAATGATTTACATCTAAGGCATGAAATAATAAAAACACTTCAAAGAAAATGTGAGGAAAACATTTGAAGATATTGGCCTGGGGAAAGATTTTATGAAGAAGACTTCAGTGGCCATCACGACAATAACAAAAAACCCTAAAAATGGGATTTAATTAAGCTGAAAAGCTTCTGCACACCTGAGGACACAACAGGTAAAGCAAAAAAGCAACCTTCAGAATGGGAAGGTTGCAGGGTATCAATCTGACAAAGTATTGATAACTATAATCTATAGAGAACTCAAATTAATCAACATAAAAGAGTAATAATCCCATCTACCACTGGGCAAGAGACATGAACAGAGCCTTCTCTGATGAAGACCGAAGAATGGCTAAGAATTATTTGAAAAAATGCTCATTGTCTCTGATCATCAGAGAAATGCAAATCAAAGCCTTCTTGAGATATCACCTAACCTCATTGAGAATGGCCCACATCACAAAGTCTCAAAGCTACAGATGCTGGTGTGGATGTGGAGAGAAGGGAATACTGTTATACTACTAGTAAGACTGCAAACTAATACAACCTTTTTGGAAGGAAGTATGGAGAATCCTTAAAGAACTCAAATTAGACCTCCCATTTGATCCTGTAATTCCATTAGGCATCTACCCAGAAAAAAAAAAATCCTTTTATCATAAGGACATTTGCAGTAGACTGTTTATCACAGCTCTATTTACAATCAGCAAAATGTGGAAATAGCTTAAAGGCCCACCAACCCAGGAATGGATTAACAAGCTGTGGTATATGTATAGTATGGAATACTATTCAGCCACTAAAATAAGTGGAGACGTTACATCTTTTGTATTAACCTGGATGGAGCTAGAACACATTTTTCTTAGTAAAGCATCACAAGAATGGAGAAGCAAGAATCCAATATACTCAATTCTGATATAAAGGCGGTAGATAGCTAATACAAAGGAAGGATAGGGGAATAAGGAATTGGGGAGAGAGGAGGGGCTCACAGTTTATGACACACCTCTTGGAGGTGGAACACAATTATAAGAGGGTATTTCTATAACAAATTCTTTGTACCCCTCAATGAATCCCAAATAATAAAAAAATAAAAATAAAAAAGGGGATGCATTTTCATAGCCAAGGTCTTTCTACTTTTATATTTTGGAACTTAATTTTTCAAAGTTATATTATTTTCTGCTTGGTAACATCTTCCAATGTGAACTGAGGATCAGAGATTAAATATAAGAACTGTTTAGCTAGAGTCTTTTCCAGATTCTAGATTAAGAAAGTGCGTTTGTGATAATTAGTCACATCTGGCAGTGCCACTTATATCACTCTACATGGTTAGAGTAATAAGTAATTTGAAATGTCAGCAAAAGAATTTTGCCTTCTGGTCACATCTCAAATGAGTACATTTCTAAACAAGTAAGACATATTTTAGAGCTATGTTTGTAATGTCTGATTTCCCATGAAGTCTAACATTATCCATCTGCTTTAGCAATCAAGAATTAGAAAACTGTGTACAGTTAGCAAGATCGAAGTACCATCTAAATACATTCTATAACTTGTGGAATCAGGGTCACCTTGAACTATATCAAATCAGAAATGTTCATGTTTTTGTATTTTAATTTCTCTTTGTTACTCAGAAACAACATGAAATTAACAATACTAATGTCCTTGGTGGTGGCTATAGTGGTGGCTATTTAAAGGACACTATGGTTCAAAGTAATTAAGGATAGATTACTGGGTGTAATGGGCTTTAAAATTTATAAATAAAATTTATTACTGGTTATAATGGGCTTTTAAATTTCTCATAGTATATATAGAGTTTTACATGTATACACATGTGACACAATATTTTCTAATTTTTGCATTTCATTATTAGAATTTTATTTTATTCTACTTTAACATTATGAAGAATGACCCACTAGAATGACTTTTGGACTCATAATCACTATTCACAGTGTGTGAAATAGTGTGTGGAGTCTGAATACAAAAATCAGAGTTGTCTCTATGGATGACCCAGAGTACATTGTTTTGAAGTAGTGAAAGAAGACACACACATACACACACAAAAAAAAAAGAAGAAGAAAAAAAAAAAAGAAGGAAAGGGCTAGTTTACAGGGTCAGATAAACAGATTATATGCATTTTTTTTTCCTAAGGACAAGAGGAAGGACCATAAAAATTTAAAGAGAGGAATGTCAACAGGAAAAAAGTAGTCTATTATGCCTTTATTCTTTTGTTGTTGGATAGAAAAGACAAAAGTATTAGATTGAGAAGTTATATTTACAGCTGGAGTTTAAGAATAGAAAGCACTTTTATGAATCTTCCATTCATGACATATTAAACACAGTTGTTATTTCAACAGGTTTCTTTTTCACAAGGTTTTTTTCCCCTTACTTTTACCTAAAGTGCCTACCAAACATAATCTTTCCAATAGTGAGAAACTAGATAGTAAATAAGCTTCCTCATAAAGCTGCAGCAACTGTATGGCACAGTCTCCCACTGTTAACAGGTAGACTCCTTCACTGAGAAAGGCCAGGAAGGAGACTGGTCAGGGCCATCATGTTCACCTGTGCATGTGGTGAGGAGCTAAAAGCTCTCAGTGGATGACCATGTACTAGGTCACCTCATTCCAGAGCATAGCAGTTCTTTCCTCTCATAGTGAAGGGGAGAGTGTGTAGATGGCCGTCTTCATGGGCCATGGGTGTCTGCATGCCTGCTCCCTGCCAGACAGTATTGGGGAGGATAGGAAAACTTATGGGTCCTGAAGCTTGTTTTCAGAGCTCAGCCCTGCTTCTGCTTGTGTTTTAAGAGGCCCAGCGCCTTTCTGCCTTGGCTCATTTGCCTTCATTTCTTTCAACCACAAATCCAATGGGGAGAAGCTCTACTTGTGTATACAGTTTACTGCAGGGACTATTTCCTCTAAAGTTCCATCCAGAGAAGTCATCAATCCAGTAGTTTGGTATACTTCACTGAGAGCTCTCTAAGCATGGAAGTCATTACAGGCTGTTTTGCCACTGAAGTCTCAGAAAATGTTTGGAAAGCTCTTAGACTAAACATATACATCCTTCGAGGTTCCTGAAATTCTTTTATTCTTACCAACTTTACTACAAGAGCCTTAGCCTTCTGTAAAGGTTAAACTCTTGCACGCAGTAGAGATGCTTCATCTTGTCTGTAAAGTCGGGATTTTTTTTTTTTGAAAAGAGTAAAAAGTCAATCACATTTTGTGACCGTTCTGATAAACATTTATTTTTGTTGTCACTGCTGTCTATTTTAATAATTCTGGCAAACAAATAAATATTACCTGTGTTAAAAGAATGTTCACAGCTGTATTCTGTTTCAGAGATCTGAGCAATTTCAATAATTTGCAGAGTTCCACCTCAAGAACTATACTTATATGTCAAATAAATTGCCACTTCTTCCTTATGAACTTCTTCCTTAGAGATGCATGCTTATAGACTTTTGGAAAAAAGAATAAAAATTTTTCTGAAAAGAATTACAAAAATCAATGTATATGAACAAATATGTGAGGCCCCTGAGATCAGAATGTTGCCAGTTTGGTTACTTACAGATGTGTGGCTCCTGTCTTATGTCTGACGTATATTGGGTCCTCAATAAATGCTTCTGAATGTTTGATCAAGTCCCAGTAGTGTATTTTTGATACTGCTTCAATTGCCTGGGGAGTCCTCTTCATAAAAAATTCACCCAGGCCAATTCCCTCGAGAGTTTTCCCTGCACTTTCTTCTAATATTTTTATAGTTTCATGTCTTA
>CAUYON010104916.1:0-10268 GCA_963573935.1 Arctocebus calabarensis | reverse complement strand
AATTCATAATTGCTAAGTCATGGAAGAAGCCCAAGTGCCCATCGACCCATGAATGGATTAATAAATTGTGGTATATGTATACCATGGAATATTATGCAGCCTTAAAGAAAGATGGAGACTTTACCTCTTTCATGATTACATGGATTGAACTGGAACATATTCTTCTTAGCAAAGTATCTCAAGAATAGGAGAAAAAGTATCCAATGCACTGAGCCCTACTATGAAACCAATTTATAGCTTTCTTATGAAAGCTATAACCCAATTATAGCTCAAGAAGGGAGTGAAGGTAATCGGTGGGACCACACCTACAGTGCATCTTACAAGGGTACATATGAAATTTACTAAGTGTAGAATATAAATGTCTTAACACAATAACTAAGAAAATGCAGTGAAGACTATGTTAACCAGTTTGATGAAAATATTTCAAATTGTATATAAAATCAGCACATTGTACCCCATGATTGCATTAATGTACACAGCTATGATTTAATTAAAAGAAAAAATCTGAATGGATGCTGAAATGTACTATACGCCTTTCTAGAGTCTCTGAAGATAATTATGCAGTTTTTTCTTTTGATCTATTAATATGGTAAAAATAATAACAAATATCCTAATGTAGACTAATCTTTGCACCGTACTGAGATTCCATTTTTTACTATTTAGAACATAAAGATAAAAATTTTGCTAGCACCATATTGAGTAGGATATAGCCAATCAAGAGCCACTATTACACAGATGGTCTCGATGTACAATGGTTCCAACTTACGACTGAGTGTGGTGTGAAAGCAGTACATGCTCAATGGAAACTATACTTTGAATTTTGAATTTGATCTTTTCCCAGGCTAATGAGCTCCAACTCCCAATCAGCCATGTGATCCTGACGCTAGACAACCAACACGAGTCTATAGCATATTAAATGCACTTGGGACTTATGACATTTTCAACCCATGGTGGCTTTACTGGGATATAACTCCACTATATGTCAAGGATGGGTGGAGGAAGCATTAACTGTACACTGTGTCTATATTTGTGGGGGAAGCACAAATTTGTGTATTCTCTCTCAATGGAAGAAAGTTTGGCTATTTTAAATATTCACAAACATGATTATGGAATTGTTTATAAAGTATCAAAAATTTGGAAACAGGAGGTTGCTGTGAGCCGTGATGCCACCGCACTCTATCCAGGGTGACAGCTTGAGGTTCTGTCTCAAAAAAAAAAAAAAAAAAAATTGGAAACAATCCAAATGTTTCTCAATGGGGGCTGGGTTACATAAATCATAATAAATCCATGCACTGTATGTATCACTATACTTTGTGGCTATTTTAAAATAAAATAGGGTGATATGGAAAACTCTCTAAGGTAATTCAGTTGTGTTTACAAAGCAAGCTACAGATCAATGTGCTTGCTTATATTTACATGAAGACACTCACAAGGAATATATAACAACGTAAAGGTATCAGATGTTGATTTGGGGAAGGGGTTGAAGTTAAGTTGAAAGCTGGGCCAAAGGAAGACTGAGAATGAGCTTTTTATACCCTTTTTTTTTTTTTTTCCTTTTTCTTGAGACAGGCTCTCACTCTGTCACCCTGGGTAGAGTGCAATGGCATCACAGCTGAGACTACAGGCACCTGCCAAAACGCTTGGCTAGTTTTTTTATTGTTAGTAGAGACAGGGTTTTGCTCTTACTTAGGCTGGTCTTCAACTCCTGAGCTCAAGCAATCCACTTGCCTCAGCCTCTCAAGAGTGTTGGGATTATAAGCGCAAGCCACTGCTCCTCTATACCTTTTATTTTTGACCAACTATCTGCCCCACAAAACCTTAAAAAATGCACACAACCCTTGGCTTCAAAATTCTACTTCTAAAAATTTATTAATATACACAATTTTGTACATGTATGCAAAGATACGTGGTACAAAAGCTATTCACTCAGGAGCATTTACAACATCAAGACCAAAGCAAACTAAACATCATTCAAATAAACTAAACATGATTCAAATCATCATGGTTAAATAAAGTATGCCAAACAAGAGCTTCAAAGGTGATGGCAACGTTCTATTTCTTAAACTAGGTGGTAGCACATGGGTATCCCATTTTAGAAAAGGCCTTTTATATCTCTTATTTAATAAATAATTTAAAAATTATAAAATCTACCCAGTGAAATATGCAGAGTCTGGTAGATCTACACAGACTGATTTGTAATGGTCTCTAAGACACAGTGGTAAAGAGTCCCGGTGAAAAGATGTTTTGTTTAGAAAAAGGAAAATGTGATTGTTATACACACAAATTTCTAGAAGGACTAAAAATGGTATAGTCATGTAGCATAATGTTTTGGACAATGATGGATCGCACAGAGAATGGTGCTCCCCTAAGATTATAAAGGAGCTGAAAAATTCCCGTCACCCAGTGACATCACTGCTGTCACCTCATGTGACACCCATGTGTAGCGACGCTGGTCTAAACAGACCTGCTGGGCTGCCAGTCACACAGTGCATGAAACCTGATGATGGTATCAATGACTATGTTACCAGTTTATGTATTTATACTATACTGTTATCATTTAAAAAATATTTATTACTACTATTTTTAAAATAGGATGGGGTTTCACTATGTTGTCCAGGCTGGTCTCCAACTCCTGGGCTCAAGCAATTCTCCTGCCTTGGTTTCCAAGAGTGCTGGGATTATAGGCATGAGCCACCTGGCCCAGCATGTTATTATCTTACAGTGCTCCTTTACTTCTAGAAAAGAAAACAAAGTTAACTGTAAAACTGCCTCAGGCAGGTTCTTCAGGAGCTGTTTCAGAAGACCCTGTAATCCCAGAGACACAGCTCTGTGAGTGTCACTGCCCTAAAGACATTCCAAGGAGACAAGCCGAGAGGGTAGAAAAAGTGATGGTGATGATCCTGACCCTGTGTAGGCCTAGGCTAATGTGTGTTTGTGTCTTGGCTTTTAACAAAAAGCTAGAAAAAGTAAAAAAATTAAAAAAACTTGAGAGTAAAGTTTATAGAATATGAACATAAAGAAAATGTTTTATACAGCTGTACAATGTGTTTGTTTTAAGCTAAGCACTCTTACAAGAGTCAAAAAGTTAGAAAAATTTAAAAGTTTATATACCAAAACAGTTGCAGCAAGCTATGGTTACTTTACTATTAAAGGAAGAAATTTTTCATAAATTTAGTGCAGCCCAAGTGTACAGTGCATATGAAGTCTGCAGTGGGGCACAGTGATGTCCTGTGCTTTCAGTCATTCACCACTCACTGACTCAGCAGAACAAATTCCAGCCCTGCAAGTCCCATCCATAATAAGTGCCCTATTCAAGTGTACTGTTTTTTATCTTTCATATTATATTTTTACTGTACCTCTTCTATGTTTAGTGTAAGTTTAGACACACAAACATTTACCTTTTTTTTGTTTGTTTGTTTTTAGACAGAGCCTCAAGCTGTCAACCTGGATAGAATGCCATAGCATCACAGCTCACAGCAACCTCCAATTCCTGGGCTCAAGCGAAGTCTCCTACCTCTGCCTCCCAAGTAGCTGGGACTTCAGATGCCCGCCACAACGCCTGGGCATTTTTTGGTTGCAGCTGTCATTGTTTGCTTGGCGGGCCCGGGCTGGATTTGAACCCGCCAGCTCAGGTGTACATGGCTGGCGCTTCAGCCACTTGAGCCACTAGTGCTGAGCCCAAACATGTACTTTTGTGTTACAATTGCCCACAGTATTCAGGAAGCAACACAGTGTGCAGTGTGTACCTGGAAGCACCAGGCTGCATCACGCAGGCAAGGTGTACAGCCAGCTGTGCCGAATAAGTTTCTGGGACATACTCTGTGATGTGGGCAAGGATGAAATTACCTAACGACTCATTTCTCAGAATATTGTGTCCCCATCATGAAGTGATGGGTCTGGGAAAGGAAACTAGAAGTCTGGGATAGAAATGACATTTTTCAGTGTATACTTTCTCAATCACTTTGAACGATTTTTCTATGTACATACCAGGTCAGACAATTAAGTTTGAGAACTCATCCTAGAAAAAGTGCTATGTACCCTACTGCTGAATATTACTATGGTCACCTTTGAGGTACTATCCTGGGGAAGCTATGTACCAACCCCAACACCTAGTCTATCCTTTAAAGCAAATCCAGAACTCTTTTTCTTGAATGGGCATCAGCGCTGTCATCATACAGGTCAGACAATTAAGTTCGAGAACTCATCCTATAAAAAGTGCACATATCTCATTGCTGAATATCGCTGTGGTGACCAAATAGCCAAGGGGAGTACTTCAAAGGTGACTGTAGTGATATTTAGTAATGCACAGCACTTTTTCTAGGATGAGTTGGTGAACTCAACAGTCTGACATTGTATATATTCCTTTAAAGATTAAAATTATTTTAAAAAATTAAAAAGGGACTTAGCACTTGTAGCTCAGCAGCTAGGGTGCCATCCACATACATGGGGGCTGGCGAGTTTGAACCCTGCCAAACAACGACAACTACAACAAAAAGAACAGCTGGGCCTTGTGGCAGGTGGCTGTAGTCCCAGATACTTAGGAAGCTGAGACAAAAGAATTGGTTAAGCCCAAGAGTTAGAGGTTGTTGTGAGCTGTGTTGTCATGATACTCTAACCGAGCGCATAAAAAAGTGGATTACGCTCACTGGAAGAGTGATTAGATTGTCTAGATGGCTGACCCAATGTCTCCTGACAGGCTGTGGAGACAGGACAGGATGTGCTTCCCTGAACTCACCCTCTGTCATTAACAACTAATGCATGTCCTTGTCCTTTTCTTCCCTGGGTTACAAGCCACCCTACCTGGTGACACATGGCTATAGGAGGGATAGGATACTTACTTGGGTTCATGGGGAGGTCCAGACTGGTCAACCAACTTGAATTCTGCAGCAAAGCCGTGGGAGCGAGCATACTCCAGCAGGCCACCCACAGGGTTGGTGTTCAGGTACTTGACAAGCTCACTAATCCGCTGGACTTTGCCGGGCACCATAGACTCCATAGACTCCAAGTTCTCACAGGATTCTGTGTTTGTGCCTCCAGGCTAAAGGAGAATTAATCAAACAAATAGGAACCATAAATACTTCGGGAAACCCTGAGGGACTCACAGGTGATCCTAAAATGATCTGTTGCTAAAAACAACCTGTATCTTTATTATTATTATTTTTTGAGACACAGTCTCACCCCTAGCTCAAAGCAACCTCAAAGTCTTGGGTTCAGGCTATTCTCCTGCCTCAGCCTCCGAGTAGATGGGACTACAGGCTGTCCACCACCATTCTTGGCTAGTTTTTCTATTTTTAGCAGACAGTCTCGTTCTTGCCAAGGCTGGTTTCAAACTCCTGAGCTCAAGGGATCCACCCGCCCAGCCAACTTGCAGGAAAACAACCCTACCTGGTCATCAGAGATGGTCACCTCCCCGTGCAGGGCCTTTATGGCTTCCTCTGCAGCCATCTGTTTTGCCACTTTCTTGCTGGGGGCACTCACTGTGGGGAAAGTCTGGGCTCCCACTGCAACACAGTATTGGAATCTGACAGGAGATGAAAGGAGAAAATTAAAATGGTTTTGACTGAGAAGACTGTGGCCTTTGTTAGACTGTGATCCTTCACTAATTCTAAGTTGCTTGTACTCTTTACCTTTGTGTAGTCACTTTCTATGCAGTCACATTTGCCTTGAATGGCCAATGCCCTTCACTCACCTCCTACCCCTGGCTGGCCCCTTTTAACACTTAAGTTCAACCCAGTTTTACCTCCTCCAAAGCCCCTCTTTTGAACATCTAAGTCTACAGATCCATAAACAGGAGGTTCTCAGGTCTGATACCTTTCAGTGCCATCAACAGTAACCTCCAAGCCATGGACCTCCCTGGCACTTGGCTCCTTTAATCCCTAATCCCAAATTCTGTGCTCCATAAGCAGCAATCATGCCCTCAGGCCCTCCTTCCCCATTTAAAAACTGGAGAAATTGCTCAGTGAAGTAACTGGCTATCTCTGAGAAAACAAGGAGAAAAATGTGTCCCCTTTTTCTTTTTGAGAAAACCTCAGCAGAGATACATGACACAGGGGACATACTTGGGGTCATGGGCGGGGCCTTCTTTGGACAGGAGGCGGAATTCACAGGAGCTGCCCAGTTTGTGCACACACTCGAGCAGTGCAGTGACAGGGCTCTTCCCAGGAAACAATGGTGCTGCTGAAGGGGTAGCTGGCTGGGGCTCTGCTGTCTGCAAAAGATGAGATGAGAAGTGAACAAAATTAAGATGACACTGGTGTGTCCACCGCAACAGGGAGGGGTGGGGGTGTCTCTCCAGCTAACCGAGTGTAAGGGAATAGATTTCCAAAGGAAAGGGCTACTGGGGCATCTTCTAGGCACTGTAGGAAACGGCACAGTATTTCAGTGTTTTAGTTCTCATTGCTCATTTTTTTTTTTTTTGTAGAGACAGAGTCTCACTTTATCTGCCGTGGCGTCACACTGCTCACAGCAACCTCCAGCTCTTGGGCTTAAGCGATTCTCTTGCCTCAGCCTCCCTAGTAGCTGGGACTACAGGCGCCCGCCACAGCGCCCGGCTATTTTTTTGTTTTGCAGTTTGGCCGAGGCAGGGCTTGAACCCGCCACCTTCGGTATATGGGGCCGGCGTCCTACTCGCTGAGCCACAGGAGCCGCCCTTATTAGTCTATGTTAAGTGGCACCATTGTTATCATGAGACGAAAATGTCCCTAAAACACATGTATACCAAACAAAATTAAATTTCTTCCCATTCTATCTCTCATCAGAAACATAACTCCCATCCCAATGTAGAAGAAGAGAATAAATTGGCATTTGACTCCTATAAACCTCTTTATTTTTGTGGACTTTGATTTTAATTTTTAAACAACAAATTTTGCTTATGTAAAGTTCAAATTGAATTACACATTTGCTTTCAAAAAATAAATGTGCCACAATCAAAACCTACTTCTAAATATTCATGTCCAAATTTCTATAATAAATAAAACAGTCATCTATAGGACACACATCAATGACTAACACTGCGTTCCAGCCATCTGAATCCAAGTAAAGTACATATGTACGTATCATTACTATGTGTGACCTCAATCAGGAACTCAGGTTGATTTAACTTTGCGTCCTCAAAGCTCAAATACTGACGGGCACAAAGCAGGCATTCAAGAGATGATGAGAGGTAGGACTATATATATATATATATATTTATGTACACACACATAGAGCCATATCATTGAATATAATTTCCATCTTGTGTACTAAACATTGTAGCTTCCTCAGAGTCTGTCCTACGTCACTCTTTGTCCCATACTTTCTACTCCAATAGGACTGAAGAAGATGATCCTACAAAAACGACAGACAGAATTAAAAAAAAAATGTTAAGTGTGTAGAATTATAAGGAGAAGATAGAAGCAGGAGAAATCTGGACCAAATGTTAGTCAAACACTAAGTAAAAATGGGCATTTAAGATCCCACTTATCTATCCATTGATATTAGAAGTGCCCAAAGGAAGAGCTGACTGTATGAAGTAGCAGACGTGGAAACCACACGAGGCAGGTCTGACCAGAGTGGAGGTGTGCAGACAAGTGTGAAAACTCCTAGTGGAAGTTTGACTGAATAGACAGAGAAATCTGACGGAGGATAGAAAAAGATATGGGTTCAAGGGAAGGGTTTAGTTTTTTTAATTATGCTTATTTTTTTAAGATAGGAAACAGTCGGCTTGGCACATGTGGCTCAACAGGCTAAGGCGCCAGCCATGTACACCTGAGCTGGCGGGTTCAAATCCAGCCTGAGCCCGCCAAACAACAATGATGGCTGCAACCAAAAAATGGCCAGGCATTGTGGTGGGCGCCTGTGGTCCCAGCTACTTGGGAGGCGGAGGCAGGAGACTCGCTTGAGCCTAGGAATTGGAGGTTGCTGTGAGCTGTGATGCCACAGCACTCTATCCAAGGTGACAGCTTGAGGCTCTGTCTCAAAAAAAAAAAAAACATATGTCATATTAAGTCACCCATCTGCTCCAAGCCCTCCAGTGCCTTCCAGCTCACTTGCATTACATGAAGTCTTAACAGGATGCTTCTGAATCTCATCAATCCTCCCTGCTCCTGCCAGGAGGGCCACAGAGATTCCACTTGCTTGCAGCTTGATGAATAGATGTCATTGATGTGGACGATGTGTTTATTAGAAACTGTTACAGCCAGCTAATCATTTCGTTCACAAAGGACCAACTAACTCATCCTGGAATCCTTTTGACTAATTCAAGTCAGGTGTGATCCCATGACCTCCAGGTGAGCAGTGGGGTATCCAGTGTGCCACCCCCAGAGCCATCCATTCCTCTGACTTTAGAGTCCTGATGTTCCACAACACGCCCTTCCCCGACAAATCTCCAGTCACCCAACTCCATGCAGGTGCATGCCTCAACTCTGTAGCTGCAGCAGCTCCTGCTGGTATTGGTACAGCTGTTTCTTTTCATGAGCCTCTTTTGTGCACTGATGTATCTGGAAAAAAAATAGGGAGAGTATATTGAATTTCAGGAGATAAACCAGCTGGCTTAAGACAGAGGCGGAAGAAAAAGATGACATGGTCAGTGGGACACTTTTCATGAGAACAGATTTCCAGAAATCCACGTTCATGTGGGTAGTGCACAGTGTTAATCTTGCCCCTGAGATATGGATTAAGGAGATTCGGCCCATAAAGATGCATGCTTTTCAAACAGGCCTCCAAGTCCGGAATGTAGAGACAGCTTAGGAGCTCAGAATCTCAGCATTGTCACTACAGCCTGGTTTCAAATTCACATCGCTTTCTTTCTTGTTTTAATTTTTATTTTTTCCAGGTGTGGAGATTGGTTAAGTGACCACAACACTTATTTAACTACATCAGTGCTGACTGTTTGAGGACTCAGTTAGCTAAATTGGCACTGGGGCCAACATGTGACTTTTTGACCTTGTAATTGCAAATATGGAGCTGTTTGTTTTTTCAGAAGTGTCTAAAACATGTGGTACAGGTATAGAGTTTCCACATGAGCCAATTTCTTTGGTTCATTCTGATTTAAACAAACTGCTTCCCACAGCTGGGCCAAGAATATTCTTTCCAGCCCCATCTTTTTGAGCAGCCCCAAGCTCAGAGCTTTCCAAAATGGAATTTTACCATGTCTCATATGTGGCAAATCTTAAACCAACACTTCTTAGTGCCAGAGAACTAGCAACCTAGCCCAGGAAGAAATTGAAGCTGCACTTCTAATAAACAATATCATTAACATGGTAGAAAAGAGACCATTTTGTTAATGATCAAATATATAGGCATCAGCCAATTAAAGCTTTGAAGCAAATAATCGTAGATAGAATCGTTCACTGGAGCTAATCATTACAGCAAATGACATTTGAAATTTTTTCCCCCTAACTATAGGAATTGAACATTAAAACAAGTTGCTGGCACAGCATTTGATCTTCTGAGCTCAAGTTCACTTGCTCCAAATTGCAAAGCCTTGAACTCAAATGGGACAATGCCTTCTTCTGCCCAAATAAGCGAAAAGAATTTTCAGTGAAAATCCTTGATCTAGTGTCTGCTAGCAACAGAATCTGAATCCTGACAAAATTGCAGGGAAGAGGGTCAGGTGCTAGAATAAAGAATGCTCCCAGCAATCTTTACAGACATGGTGGCATGTGTCTGTGATCCCAATATTTAGGAAGGCTGAGGCAGGAGGATGGCTTGAGGCGAAGACTTTGAGACCAGTCTGAGCAAGAGCAAGACCCCGCCTCTACAAAAAAATAGAAGAATTATCTGGGCATGCTGGTGTATGCCTGTAGTCCCAGCTACTCAGGAGGCTAAGGTGAGAGGATTACTTGAGCCCAGGTAAAATTGCAATGAGCTATGATGATGCTGCTGCCCGCTAGCCGAATCAACAAAGTGAGACTCTGTCTCAAAAAGATGTCCAAACAACCCACCTCTGTTCTCATCTTGGAGTGAGCTATCACCCCGTAGGCCAGTTGGCCCAGGTGGTTAATATGAAGTAAGCAAGAGACTAAGGCCTCTGTGGACCAGTTAACAGGGGTTTCCAGTCCATGATCACACCCCTCACTTGGTCACCCATTTAAAATGCAAGCTTCTAGGGCGGCTCCTGTGGCTCAGCGAGTAGGGCGCCGGCCCCATATACCGAAGGTGGCGGGTTCAAGCCCGGCCTCGGCCGAACTGCAAAACAAAAAAATAGCCGGGTGCTGTGGCAGGCGCCTGTAGTCCCAGCCTACTAGGGAGGCTGAGGCAAGAGAATCGCTTAAGCCCAGGAGCTGGAG
>CAUYON010104910.1:0-10884 GCA_963573935.1 Arctocebus calabarensis | reverse complement strand
CAAGCTGTCACCCTGGACAGAGTGCTGTGACATCACAGCTCACAGCAACCTCCAACTCCTGGGCTCAAGCGAGTCTCCTGCCTCCGCCTCCCAAGTAGCTGGGACCACAGGCGCCCGCCACAACGCCCGGCCATTTTTTTTGGTTGCAGCCGTCATTGTTGTTTGGCGG
This sequence comes from Arctocebus calabarensis, assembly GCA_963573935.1. Classification (NCBI taxonomy): domain Eukaryota; kingdom Metazoa; phylum Chordata; class Mammalia; order Primates; family Lorisidae; genus Arctocebus; species Arctocebus calabarensis. The sequence goes on along the minus strand of CAUYON010104910.1, from coordinate 10,715 downwards.
GCCCAGGCTGGATTCGAACCCACCAGCTCAGGTGTACGTGGCTGGCGCCTTAGCCCGTTGAGCCACAGGTGCCAAGCCTGCAGGCAAGTTTTTTGAGAGGACCAGCCACTGAGGGAACTGGAAAATAAAGGAGGCCTTTTCTTTCTTTCTTTCTTTTTTTTGCAGTTTTTGGCCAGGGCCGGGTTTGAACCCACCACCCCTGGTATATGAGGCTGGTGCCCTACTCCTTGAGCCACAGGCGCCACCCCCTTTTCTTTTTTGAACAAAGATGCTGGAGTGTGTTTGTATGTTCACAGAAATTATTAAATAGAGATGGACAAACTGATGATGCAGGAGGTAAGAATGAGTTGAAGTTCACCAGGAGGAACTACTTTCAAGAGCTGTGTGGGCGTTGCCTGTGGCTCAGTGAGTAGGGCACCACCAGCCCCATATACCAAGGGTTGGGTTCAAACCCGGCCCCGGCCAAACTGCAACCAAAAAAAAAAAAAAAAAAGAAAGCTGTGTGAAACTGCCTGTACATTTCTGGAGGAAAGGTGAAAGACAGAGGCTGGAGATGGGTCTGTCAGTTTGGAGGTAAGAGTTTTGGACTTGTCTGAAAGGTTTACCTAGAAGTGTCTGAGAAATGGAGACTGGGAGATGCTCTCTTGGAGAAAAGTACAAGATTTTTTTTTTCTTTAAAATTTTTATTTATTTTTTTATTATTGTTACTTTTTTGCAGTTTTTTTTTTGGCCAGGACTGGGTTTGAACCCACCACCTCTGGCATATGGGGCTGGTGCCCTACTCCTTGAGCCACAGGCGCCGCCCTTATTTATTTATTTATTTTAAAGATTTTTTTTTTTTGTAGAGTCAGAGTCTCACTTTGTTGCCCTCGGTAGAGTGCCATGGCGTTGCACAGGTCACAGCAACCTCCAACTCCTGGGCTTAGGGGATTCTCTTGTCTCAACTTCCCGAGTAGCTGGGACTATAGGCGCCCGCCACAATGCCTGGCTATTTTCCTGTTTTGTGGGCGAGGCCGGGTTTGAACCTGCCACCTTTGGTATATGGGGCGGTGCCTGTAGCTCAAGGAGTAGGGCGCCGCCCCCCTCCCTTTTTTTTTTTTTGGAGACAGAGTCTCAAGCTGTGACCCTGGCTGGGTAGAGTACTGTGCCGACACAGCTCACAGCAACCTCAAACTCCTGGGCCCAAGCAATTCTCTTGCCTCACCCTCCCAAGTAGCTGGGACTCAGGTGCCTGCCACAACACACATCTATTTTTTGGCCCAGGCTGGATTCAAACCTGCCAGCTTCGGTGTATGTGGCTGGCGCCCTAGCTGCCTGAGCTACAGGCGCCACGCCAATTACAAGATTGTTTGGGAGTGTGAAGTGTTCATTTTAAGTTTGTCATTAAGGGTTTAAAGTTAAGCTGTTACTAAAAGCTTAACACTTGTCCCTGGAACCTGCATCAGAAAGAGGGACAAGGGGTGGCGTATGTGGCTCAGTGAGTAGGGCGCGGGCCCCATATACTGAGAGTGGCAGGTTCATACCTGGCCCCAACTGAACTGCAACAAAGAAATAGGCGTTGTGGCGGGCGCCTGTAGTCCCAGTTACTCAGGAGGCTGAGACAAGAGAATGGCCTAAGCCCAGGAGCTGGAGGTAGTTGTGAGCACTCTACCAAGGGTGACAAAGTAAGATTCTCTTAAAAAACAAACAAACAAACAAACAAAAAACAACCACTCTTGGGTGGCGCCTGTGGCTCAAAGGAGTAGGGCACCAGCCCATATGTCGGAAGTGGTGGGTTCAAACCCAGCCCTGGCCCAAAACTGCAAAACAGAAAACTAGCTGGGCATTGTGGGGGATGCCTATAGTCCCAGCTGCTCAGGAGGCTGGGTTTACGGGGATTGGAGGTTGCTGTGAGCTGTGACACCATGGCACTCTACCAAGGGCGATAAAGTGAGACTCTGTCTCTACAAAAAAAAAAAAAAGAAAGAAAACAAGAAAAAGAGGGACAAGCAGTTTGATGAGAAGGAAAGAGAATTTTTGTAATTTGCTAGCAAATAAGGAGGCTGGCAGACTTCTGTCAAAAAAACAAACAAACAATAAAACACCAGCATCCCCCTTCTGAACAGAAGCAAAGAGTTTTCAAAGGTTCTTTTTAATCTGGTAATTCCATTTTAGGCTAACACATTCTCCTTGCCTCTGCTCAGATTCATCCCATTGATACAGGGTTCCCCCCATTCAAGGCTGCACAGGGGACCCCAGTTTTCTTAGGCTTAGGCAAGTTTATAAAGGGAACACCCTGATCTTTTGCCCTGAGCTGGGGGGACTGCATTCATTCCTTTGTTGATCACATTTATTAACAATGAAAATGTGTTTCTATTTGCCGCGTCGTGGTCAAGTGTAATTCTCAAGACCTACTATCCTTAGATAAAGAGCCCTGGTAGAGACTCCCCAGTTAGTTCTTTCCCCCTTCCAGAACCTCTGGTATTCCTTTTATTTTTTTTGTATTCCTTTCTAATAAAAACTATTTTACCGCTGATCTGTTGTCTGTGGTTTCATTCCTGGAATCCCGGGGACCAAGGACCTACTAAAGAGTGAAATTTTGGTAACACCATCTTGTTTAAGAAATTTTGTGACCTCTGCTCAGACAATTTCCTGGTAGCCTCAAAAAAGAAAAGACATTCCCGGGAGCCCATTCTCTCCCACCCCCCGCGTCCCAGACCACTGGCCTGATGCAGGAACATAGGTTTTAGAAGTCTGCTGGCAGACTTCTGTCAAAAACAAAACAAAAACAACAAATACAAAAATAACTCTGGGCACAGTGGTTCTCACCTGTAATCCTAGCTCTTTGAGAGGTTGGGACGGGAGGATCGTTTGAGCTCAGGAGTTCAAGACTGGCCTGAGCAAGAGCAAGAGCAAGACCTCCTCTCTTCCAAAACATAGAAAAACTATGGCCGGGCGTTGTTGCGGGCGCCTGTTGTCCCAGCTCCTCGGGAGGCGGAGGCAGGAGAATCGCCTAAGCCCAGGAGTTGGAGGTTGCTGTGAGCTGTGATGCCATGACACTCTTCCGAGGGCGACATGGTGAGACTGTCTCAAAAAAAAAAAAAAAAAAAAAAGATGAAAGTAGATACTGGGGTTTTGAAGAGGCAAAAACCAGTTTCGTCCCTCCAGCCATTCTCTCTTAGAAAGATAGGCTAGTTGGGGACGTTCCCCGGTAGTCGTGGAGCACGGTAGGGTTCATCCAGATTGGCTGTCTTCTGGTGCACACGACGGGCAGGGAGCTTGTGTACCAGGATGGTGCAGAAGCCCGGGGGTCTCGGGAGTCGGGGCTCCGGAGCCCCGGGAGGGAGCCGCAGGGTGGAAACTGCTCTGTCGGCCCTGTGCGGTTTCTCGAGGGGACGGACCCCGGGCGGCCCAGCGGTGCGCGCCTCTGTGCGGTGGCAGCTCCAGACCACGCGTCTTTACTTCGCTAAATGCACATGCGACTTCTAAGAATGGGTACAGCACTAATAATAAATAACATCTCGAAGACCAGGTTGGACGCGGATTAGAAAATGCTGAAGGGCGCACTAGTCAAGATGCACCTGAGGAACTTACCAAGAGAAAAAGACAAAAACAGTAAGAAGAGTCCATTACAGGAAAGATTGCGAGACTAGAGACCAATATTACAGGCGATAAAGGACGTATCTCCAGTTGAAGAAAAGTAAAATGTCAGATTCAGGAAACCAGACCACACCGAGACCAGCCAGACACTGAGAACCACCCGCGCAGGTGGCGGGGGGCGGGGGTGGGTGGGAGGCAGGCGGCGGCTCCCGATGTGCCGCGCTCATCCTCCGTGGGACTGCGGCTCCCAGCAGGCCGCGCGCACGCAGGCGCAGGGGCAGCACGGCTACCCCGCAGGGCGGCGCCCTCTGGCGGGGAGCGTGGCAGGTGCGGGGGCGGCGCCGGAGGCGGGGGGTTGCGCTTGGTGACGGGAGGACGCGCGGCCGCCGAGCACTGGGCTCGCTGCCGCGGCTGCTGAGGACGCGGGCGGTGGGGGCTGCGGTGGCTGTGAGGGAGCAACCGGCGGCTCACGCGCTGCGCGGGCCAGGATGTGGGGCTGTGGCGGTGTGGTCCGCGCGCAGCTAGCCGGTGAGAGCGCGGTCGGCGGGCAGTGGGCGGCGCGGGCCGGAAAAATGGCGGAGAGGCCGGCGCTGCGGCCCCCTGCGGCGGCCTCCGTCCCGGCTACGGGAAGAATCCAGGCCCGCGGTGACCGAAGCGACGGGAGGGCCCCGGGCCGGGCCGCGGAGCGGGGGGCATGGGTGTGCAGGACCAGCTGGGCTTGGGGCACAGAGCGCGGAGGGCCAAGGCCGCGTGGGGGCAGGGTGCGCGCCGAGGGGGCGGGCAGCGGGTGTGAGTGGGTGTGAGTGCTCGTTAGCCTGCTCTGCCCAGGGTGGTGTAGGTGTGAGTGTGCTTAGCCCAAGGGTGAGCATGTGCCCAGCCTGAATGCGATTGTGTTAACTTACCCAGGGCGCGTGTGTTCCCGGCCCGAGGGTTGGTGTGAATGCGGGTGTGCCCGACCAGAAGGTGGGTGTGAATATCAGTGTGCCCGGCCCGAGGGTGGGTGTGAGTGCGAGTGCCCGGCGGAGGGTAGATGTGGGTGTGAGTGCGAATGTGCCCAGCTGAGCTCTGGAGCGCAATTGGCGTGGGTATGAGGTGGGCGCCTGCTGGACTAGGGGTTAGTGCCGCGTCTTGAAGGGCGGCCCGGGGTAGGCGGGCAGTGGGGGCCGGACATTCACTGCCCTGCAGCCCCTGCTTTGTCCCCGGGGAGTGGCGATGGGCGTTTCCAAGTCAGGTCGTGGCTGGCTAGAGTCAGTTCTATCGTGGGTCCGTTCTATCTGGGCGCCGGTGGGCTCTGCGGCCTCGCCTCTGCGGCAGGGACAGGCTGGCTGCGCCGGCGGCTGCAGGCTCGGGCGCTCAGGTCGTCTCCCGCAGGATCCCTAGGTTACTTTCCCGGTGCAGGAGAAGTGTGGGTGGAGGCAGCGTTCGGTGCTGAGGCCCTCGAGCTCGGCAGACTGTGCATCTTTGGGCTCTGGACGTCTTTTATTTTAAAACATGCAGCCGCGGCAGCTGTGGGTGTGTTCCATGCTGCTTCCCACTAGCAGCTGCTGTGGGCGCTGCACAGCCTTCAAAAATGCAGCTAGGCCCCCTTCCCCCTTCAGTGTTGTACTGGTCTAACCAAACCAACAGTAACCTCTGCTAAAAAAACCTTCAGTCGCAAGGCTTTGCGTGTTTCTCATGGTGCAGACAATATGGAGATTTGTCCTTTGAAGCCACTGGGGGGGGGGGGGAATTGAACACTGCGTCCTGGGTGCAGTCTGTAAATAGCAGGTGGTTCCTTCAAGATGCTCCCTTTTCATAAAGAGCAAGGTGTGTTTCTCTGCCCCCCCGGGTGAGGGAAAGGAGATTTGATAGGAGGTAAAGTGGGAAGACTCCTCTGGTGGACTGTCCTGGGCATGCACTTGGTGACCCTCAGAGCTGGCAAGTGAATGATCAGAGGCGGTGCCTCCCTACCTGTACTTTGTCTAGTCAGCTGTCTTGCCCAGAGTCAGGGGAGCAGAGTGGAAAAGTGGACAAGAGGTTGAGTTCTGGAGCCAGATTGAGTCGTGACTCTTCTGTTTACTGGCTTTGTGGTCTTAGTTGGGCAAAGTCTGTGTGCCTTTGGTTCATGTATAAAATGGGAACGCTAATAATACTGGCCTAATAGGCGTGTTGTGAGGACTCAGTGAATTAAGACTTATAAAACACTTTGTTCCTTGAGACAGTCTCACTCTGTGCCCTGGCTAGGGTGCTGGGGCATCACAGCTCACAGCAACCTCAAACTCTTGGGCTTAAGCAATTCTCTTGCCTCAGCCTCCCAAGTAGCTAGGACTACAGGTGCCTGCCACAACGCTGGGCTATTTTGCAAACAAAGTTTTGCTGTGGCTCAGGCTGGTCTGAAACCCATCCACCCGCCTTGGCCTACCAAGTGCTAGGATTACAGGCGTGAGCCACCACACCCGGCATGGCTCAGATATTTTACACATGCAAGCTGAGGCTATATTTGGAGAAACAAATCTTTTTTTTTTGAGACAAAGCCTCAAGCTGTCACCCTGGATAGAGTGCTGTGACATCACAGCTCATAGCAACCTCCAATTCCTGGGCTCAAGAGAGTCTCTTGCCTCCGCCTCCCTAGTAGCTGGGACTACAGGCACCCGCCACAACGCCCGGCCATTTTTTGCTTGCAGCCGTCATTGTTGTTTGGCGGCCTGGGCTGGATTTGAACCTGCCAGCTCAGTTGTACGTGGCTGGCGCCTTACTTAGCCTGTTGAGCCACAGGCGCCGAACCAAAACAAATCTTTATAAAGGTAAAAGAGGAACAAATCTCATGTACTTAGATAAATAATTGTATAGCACTATTTTAAGAAATATTCTTAGGCCTGGTACAATGGCTTGTACCTATAATCCTAGCACTCTGGGTGGCCAGGGTGGGAGGATCTCTTGAGCTCAAGTTTAAGACCTACCTTGGCAAGAGTGAGGACCATTCTCTACTAAAAATAGAAAAATTAGCTAAGGGCCTGTAGTCCCAGCTACTTGGAAGGCTGAGGCCAGAGGACTGCATGAGCCCAGGGGTTTGAGGTTGTTGTGAACTATGCTGATGTCACAGCACTCTAGCCTGGGTGATAGAGTAAGATTTTGTCTCAAAGTTCTGTGCCCGTAGCACAGTGGTTATAGTGCCAGCCACACACACAGAGACTAGTGGTTTCAAACCTGGCCCAGGCCAGCTAAACAATGACAACTGCAACAAAAACTAGCCAGGCGTTGTGGCAGGTGCCTGTAGTCCCAGCTACTTGGGAGGCTGAGGCAAGAGAATCGCTTAAGCCCAAGAGTTGGAGATTGCTATGAGCTATGATGTCACAGCACTCTACGGAGGGCGACATAGTGAGACTCTGTCTCAAAACAAAAAAAGACTGTCTCAAAAAAAGGAAGGAAGGAAGGAAAAAGAAAGAAAGATTCTTAGAGAAAAAAAGCATAATACTTACTATCCATGGGGTTAGATAGGGTTATTGTTGACAGGTAAGAGATTTAAAGAAGTTCCTGGGTAGTGCTTTGTAAATTAAACTTCTGAAGCCATTGTTGTTATACCTTACAGTGTTATCCTTGTAATAAAAAAGATAATTTATTAAAATTAGGTAAAGTGAGGGCATAACAGAAAGTGAGAATGTTCAACATTTTGCTTTGCTAAACTGTTGAAAGAAGTAAGACTTAACTCGCTTTTGAACAAAGTGGGAAAATTCCCCTTCATCCTTCTCAGATCTGGTCATCTCCTCCCTCTGTCTCTTAGGTTTACCTTAGACAACTTTATCTTCTCTTGTTTATACTGTGACACAAGGACTAGGGAAAACCCTTCTACCTTAAGGAGAATCTTTTGAGATTTGTGACTTTTTTTTGTTGAGACAGAATTTTACTCTGTCGTCACGGGTTGAGTGCCATGGAGTCACACAGCTCATAGTGACCCGAAACTCCTGGCTCAAGTGATATTTCTTTCTTTCTTTTTTTTTTTTTTTTTTTTTTGAGACAGAGTCTGGTAGAGTGCCATTGTGTCACAGCTCACAAAAACATCTTGGGCTTAAGCGATTCTCTTGCCTCAGCCTCCCAAGTAGCTGGGAATACAGGCGCCTGCCACAACGCCTGGCTATTTTTAGAGATGAGATCTGGCTTTGTCTCAGGCTGGTCTCAAATCTGTGAGTTTAGGCAATCCACCCACCTCAGCCTTCCAAGTGCTGGGATTACAGGATGAGGGGCCCCCCCCCTTTTTTTTTTGTGGAGACAGAGTCTCACTTTATTGCCTTTGCTAGAGTGCCGTGGCGTCATACAGCTCAGAGCAACCTCCAACTCCTGGGTTTAGGCGATTCTCTTGCCTCAGCCTCCTGAGTAGCTGGGACCACAGGCGCCCGCCACAATGCTCTGGCTATTTTTCTGTTTTGCAGTTCCGCCAGGCTGAGACCCGGTATGAACCTCACCACCTTGGGTATATGGGGCTGATGCCCTACTCGTTGAGCCACAGGGTTAGCGTTAACCCCCCCCCTTTTTTTTTTTTGAGACATAGTTTGACTGTGTTGCCCTTGGTAGGTGCTGTGGTGTCCTCAAACTCTTGGGCTTAAGCAATTCTCTTGCCTTAGCCTCCCAAGTAGGTGGGATTACAGGCACCCGCCACAACGCCGGCTATTTTTTGTTGCAGTTGTCATTGTTATTTAGCTGGCCCTGGGCCGGGTTTGAACCCACTAGCCTAGGTGTATTTGTCTGGCAGTGTTAACCACTGTGCTGTTGGTGCTGAACCTCAAGTGTAGCCAGGACTGTAGGTGCTCGCTACCCCCTCTGGTTAGTTTTTCTATTTTCTTTTTTTTGCAGTTTTTGGCCGGGGCTGTGTTTGAACCCGCCATCTCTGGCATATGGGCCGGTGCCTTACTCCTTTGAGCCACAGGCGCCGCCCTGTAGTTTTTCTATTTTTAGTAGAGACGGGGGTGTGGGGGTGGGTAGGTGGGGTGGGGGTGGTGGTGTCACTTTTTTTTTTTTTTTTAGACAGAGTCTCACTATGTCACCCTGGGTAGAGTGTCGTGGTGTCAACATCACGGTTCACAGCAACCTCAAACTCAGGCTTAAGCGCTTCTCTTGCCTCAGCCTCCTAAGTAGCCAGATGCCCACCACAACACCCGACTGTTTTTTTGTTGTAATTGTTGTTTGGCAGGCCCAGGCTAGGTTCGAACCTGCCAGCTCTGGTGTATGTGGCTGGTGCTGCTTTGCTACAGGCGCCAAGCCAGGGTCTCTTGGTCAGGCTGGTGCCAATCTCCTGAGCTAAAGCAGTCCACCACCCTCAGTCTTCCAGATGTGGTAACAGAAATAGTTCCTGTTAGCAAGTCCCGAAATAAAGATAGATTTTAAAATGTCCATCTCATCCTTCTCTCCTAGTTGTGTGCTAGGATGGAGAGCCATGGGTTAGAAGCTCCATACCACAGGGAGACTCAGCATGTCCTTGAATAGCTGAAATTAATAACAGAACAGGAAATGGAGCCTCTTGCTAGGCTTTTACTTGGTTCTTTGATGCTACTGAAAATAATGTCCATGAAATATGTTCTTATAATGGGATATCTAGTGAAAGCTCTCTGCTGTGTCTGTTCATGGACTTGCGGTCCTGTGTAGTGGGTCTCACATGTTTCCCCTCCCAGTTGCTTTGTGGGTTTCCCACTCAGAAGGACACCCTGAGGCCTTGTTGAGAAGAGCACACTCGTGTGCAGCTTCCATGTGCAGAGCCAGGCAGCAGTCTCCTGTGCAGCGATGGCCTGGCTTGTCTGGCCCGTCTGGCACCCCTGTTCGTCATCTTACGCCTTCTTTGCCTGTCTCCCTGCATCTTTCACCTCTTTGGCCCCTAACCTCACTGGCCTTCCCTGCTCCCTGAGATTAGGTCTGACTCTGGCCTTTAGCCACATTTTTTTTTCTTATAGAGACAGTCTCACTTTATTGCCCTCGGTAGAGTGCCGTGGCGTCACACAGCTCACAGCAACCTCCAACTCCTGGGCTTAGGCAGCCTCCCGAGTAGCTGGGACGACAGGTGCCTGCCACAAAGCCCGGCTATTTTTCTGTTTTTGCAGTTCAGCCAAGGCCGGGTTTGAACCCGCTACCTTTGGTATATGGGGCCGGTGCCCTAGTGGATGAGCCATAGGTGCCACCCTGGTTTGTTTTTTGTTTTTTGAGACAGACCTTCAAACTGTCGTTGTAGGTGGAATGCTGTGGTATCACAGCTCACAGCAACCTCCAACTCCTGGGCTCGAGGTTCTCCTGCCTCCGCCTCCCAAGTAGCTGGGACCATGGGCGCCTGCCACAAACCCTGGCTAATTTTTGGTTCTAGTTGTCATTGTTGGGCATGCCAGGGTTGGATTTGAACCCAGCTTGGGTGTATGTGGCTGGCGCCTTAGCCACTTGAGCTACAGGCCCTAAGCCAGCTACACTGTTATTTATTTATTTATTCAGAGACTTTATCACTTTATTTATTTATTTATTTATTTATTTATTTATTTATGTATTGAGAGACTTTATCACTTTATCACCCTTGGTAGAATGCTGTGGTGTCACATAGCTCACAGCAACCTCCAACTCCTGGGCTTAGGCGATTCTCTTTGCCTCAGCTGCCGAGTAGCTGGGACTACAGGTGCCTGCCACAACACTCGGCTGTTTTTTTGTCTGTTTGTTTGTTTTTATTTTAGACAGAGTCTGACTTTGTTGCCCTTATTAGAGCACTGTGGAGTCATAGCTCACAGCAATCTCAAACTCCTGCATTCATGCGATTCTCCTGCCTCAGGCTCCCTGGTAACTGGGACTACAGGTGTCCATTAGTTTTTTAGAGACAGGGTCTTGCTCTTGCTCAGTCTGGTCTCAAGTTCACCTGCCTTGTAGTGCTGGGATTACAGGTGTGAGCCACCACGCCCAATCCCTTCTATGAATTTTTTTTCTTTTTTTTTTTTTTTTTGAGACAGAGCCTCAAGCTGTAGCCCTGGATAGAGTGTCTTGGCATTACAGCTCACAGCAACCTCCAATTCCTGGGCTCAAGCGAGTCTCCTGCCTCCGCCTCCCAAGTAGCTGGGACTACAGGTGCCTGCCACAACGCCTGGCCATTTTTTGGTTGCAGCCATCATTGTTGTTTGGCGGCCCGGGCTGGATTCCAA
>CAUYON010104909.1:0-14641 GCA_963573935.1 Arctocebus calabarensis | reverse complement strand
CGGGACTCGTGGCTGTGCGAGGCCTCCCGGACCTGCCCTTGTGCACATCGCACACGGTGCCATGCGTCTCGAACTTGTCACGAATGCGCGCAATTGTCAGGCGTGTGGGAGGGTCTGTTGTGTACTCACGCCTCCACTGTCACTGCACTTTCACAATGTTCTCAAATTTCAAATACCACCTCAAAATGGTCTCGCGCTCCTCCAACGACAGCTGCGACTCTGCCATTTTCTTTGACTGTGCTACCTGTCGCATGGTGACTGGCATTCGATTAGCACCATCGTTTAAGCGAATGTCATACTGCACATTGCTACTGTAATTACTGAGAAGGCCGAGTACTATCTAGATAACATCTCTTAAAATACGCATACATTTTTTTGGCACGCCTGTATTGACCCTATTGCTTGAGGCACTTTCTTATCGTAACTATATAGAGTGACAGTTGGTGTAACTCAGGTGAAATACCAACACCAGTGCATCCCAGCTTCCATGGCTTGTGCCTGTAGTTTTCAACCTGCGCTTAGATCTGAGGCCTCTGCACCTCCGCAGATGCTGGCAATGAACTCCCAAGGCCCAGGGTTGGCCGGAGTCGAGCTCTTGCTGTCGCAGACCGAGCCTGCCTGAAACCCGCTACTTAGGAGTGGCAGGTCCTTCCCAACTGCGCGAGACAAAGAGACCCTAAACTTTACATTTTTAAGGCATTACTGTATATTAGAAAATTCTTTGCAGCTGTTTTATAATCCTGTTTGGGGGTCTGAATCAATTTGTATTGAATTGAAGTTTTATTGCATCAGTAATCATTTTAGCTTTCAGAAAAATTCCATATTTTACAAGATTGAAATAATTTCCTAATAGTTGAAAATTATTATGTAAATTTATTCTGAATCATAATAGCCTCATTTCCATGGTAACTAGCCACCTTCAGAAGAAAAATCTAGGTATTCTAGAAAAGACCAGGAATATCCATGTAAAAAAAAATGAAATATGATGTAATACTAGAACCGAGATTTATGTGGAGTACAGATGCATGATTTCTGACCCTGCAAATGTTGCAGAATAAAAGAGCCATTTGCATGCCTGCTGATTCTGCATGTTGTTTTTTTGTGCATTAGACAAAATGCAACACAAGAAGGACTCTATGGTGAGTTTGTGTTACTAAAATGACCCTAATGAGGAAACTTTGTGGGACAGATAAACAGATATCATCGTGCAGAAGGGAAATTGTGATTTCTGTAAAACCACTAAGAGATCAGCATTGTACCCTATAGAAGGAATATAGTATGATGAAAAGAGATACTTTTTGGAGACATATCCCTGTTTCCCAATATCATGCTATGTGATCTTGGCAAATCAATTTACTTAAACCTCATTTTCTTAACTGTAATATGGGGATAAAACGGCCTTCTTTGTGGTGGTATTGTGATGAATATGCTTAACACTGTGCCTGGTACATTGTAGGCATTCAGTAAAGTCTCTCTTTTCCTTTCTATCTCAGTCTTCTCCACTTAATTTTGCTTCCTTTGATTCCTTGTTTGTCTTATCTATCTTCTGCCTCCTCTTTGGATGATTCCAATTAACGCCTCAGATGGCTTTCTGTTTCATATTTTTGTTTATTTTTATTTTTTGAGACAAGGTCTCACTTTATCACCCTCAGTAGAGTGCCCTGGTGTCATAGCTCACAGAAACCTCAAACTCTTGAGCTCAAGTGTTAGCTCGGACTATAGGCACTCACCACAATGCCCACTGTGCCTGGCCTGTTCCATATTTTTAAAACCCAATTTCATGAAACATTGACAGGTCAACTGACAAGGGGGGTAGGAGTAGTCTACTTTGGTTGGAAGGAGTTGGTTTCATAGTAAGGGCTGAGTACGTTGGATACTTTTTCTTCCATTCTTGAGATGCTTTACTAAGAAGAATATGTTCCAGCTCCATCCATGTAAGCATGAAAGAGGTAAAGTCTCCATCTTTCTTTAAGGCTGCATAATATTCCATGGTGTACATGTACCTAAGTTTTTTAATCCATTCATGGGTCGATGGGCACTTGGGCTTCTTCCATGACTTAGCAATTATAAATTGGACTACAATAAACACTCTACATTGAGTGAGGAAGGGCTGATTCAGATTATGTCATTTTTTAGCTCAAATCTCTGCAATGGCACCTGGTTTTCCTCAGAGTAAAAGCTGAAGTCCTTACCATGGCCTTTGAGTTTCCACAAGATTCATTTCCAAGAACTGAAAGTGTGTTCTTTAAATATATCCAGCATGCTCCTGCCCCAGGGCCTTTGCATAGCTTTCCATCTCTTCCAGGAATATCTGGAGAACTCTCTTACCTTCTTCAAGTCTTTGCTCAGACATCACTTTCTCAGTGTGGCCTACCCTGAGCATCCTATTTAAAGTAGCCATATTCTCCACCCCTCTTATCCTATGCAATTTTATCTTTTTTCCTTTCCACTTCCTAATGTTTTCACATTATAAAATTTATTTATTATGTGCATCATGTATCATCTGTCCTGCTTCGCTAGAGTTTAAATTTCATAAGAGTAGGTATCTTTGTTTTATTCACTGATACATCTTTAGTTCCAGCAGCCAACACATAGTAGGTGCTCAATTTGCTGGGTAAATGGCACTTATACTGTGGTGGGTGATCTTTTCTCTTTCTCTCTGCCTCTACTTCGTACCTATTCCTCGCTCACCATTGACTTTCCTGTTTTTAAGGTGACTCCCCACCCATAATAATAGTTCCATGAGAGCCGGGGCCTTGTCTATCTTGTTGGTGTGCTTCCAGCACTTGTCTGGCACACAGTAGGCACTCAGTAAATATTTGTTGACTGGATGAAGCAGAGGTCAAGGAGAGTGAGCAAATAGGACAGTGACCAGAAACAGCCCTATCAAGGGGATTCCTGAGGAAGAGAATGGAAAAATGTTCGCCTGTGGTTCAACGGGCTAAGGCGCCAGCCACGTACACCTGAGCTGGTGGGTTCGAATCCAGCCCGGGCCCGCCAAACAACAATGACGGCTGCAACCAAAAAATGGCCGGGAGTTGTGGCAGGCGCCTGTAGTCCCAGCTACTTGGGAGGCAGAGGCAGGAGACTCACTTGAGCCCAGGAATTGGAGGTTGCTGTGAGCTGTGTTGCCACAGCACCCTATCCAGGGTGACAGCTTGAGGCTCTCTCTCTCAAAAAATAAAAAAAGAAAAATGTTCATTGGATACTCTGAGGCCCCTTAAGAGCCTCCAATCTGAACAGGAGATATGCTGCTTCAGGTCTCTTACGTACACACATGTATATACACACAAAATTCAGAATGCTTGCATATCAGTGTATGGAGCAGACAGAGACAGAGGGCTGGAAACTGTGCCACCAGGCAGCAGGCTTAACCACTGGAGGCTTCCTAGAGGAGGTGGCCTAGGGCTAGACCAGGAAAAAGTTCAGGGTATTTCCTGTCAGAAGTTAAGAAGAACCAAGAGGAGGGACTGTAATGAGGGGAGAGGGCCAGGCCTGGTGGCTCACACCTGTAATCCTAGCACTCTGGGAGGCTGAAGCAGGTGGATTGCTTGAGCTCACGAGTTCAAGACCTGTAATGGGGGGAGAAAGACGGAGGATCCGGCAGAAGTCAGGAAAGGGCCAGGAGAGAGGCAGGGCTGAGGCTGAGGCTGAGATTGGATCTGGTCAAGGCCCGAAACCTTGGACTTTGGGGTGCAGTGGGCATCATAGGATAGAGTTGGAGGAGGAGTCTGGGTTTTCCCAACCAGAATCCCTAGAGGAAGGAATTTGCCATGTCTTCCTCTGGGGTTTGCAATGACAGGCACAGGGCAGATGGTCAGTGTTTTCGTCTAATCAGAGGCACCCAGTGGGAGCTCCAGTTGCAGGGTCTAGTGCCTGCATTTCCCACAGAAGGTGGCGCCGAGAATGTGGTTTAGTATATGACTCCAGCTGGCACATTTTTTCAATAAAAAGAAACTCTTAACTTATAAAAAGAACATGCCAAGATCCAGCGACTATGGTTTGCATAACATGCAGATGGGATGAGAGGGAGCGCAAGAGTTAAAGAACCATAAACGTGGGGTGTGAGGTGCCCCCCCAGTCTTCTCTTCCTGACCATGCAGCCCCTCCTTTGGCTGGAGAGAGAGGCCTGGCCCTCTGTTGCATGCACAGCATGGAAAACCCAAAAGGAAATCAGTTTTGAAATTTTTCTTGTGATTGATACATACGCTTCTCAGGCCATTTTTAGAGTCTGGCTCTCTCATCCTCTGTCACAGTCTTCTCTGAATTCTTTAAATGGCTATATCTTTTGTTGTCACATGTCCAACTGTTTTATAGTACATTCAGAAAGAACAGGTTTTATGAGCAAAGGATATTGAGCTTCTTTGCTGATGTAGGCATTGTAAGCCTTGGTTCCCCTTAAAAGCCTGGTACTTTCTTGCATCTGTCAATGCACCACCATCTACACAGTTGCTTAAGCCCAAGCCTGGCTTCCATATTTGATCAATCTTTTTTCTTTTCTTTTTTTTTTTTTTAATTGTTGTTGTTTAGCTGGTGGCTTGAACCCACCAGCTCCTGTGTATGTGGCTGGAGCCATAACCACTGAATTGTAGATGCTGAGCCCAACCTTTTTGCTTTACTCCCCTCCTCCCGAGTCATTAGTAGTCCTAGGGCCTATTAGGCTTCAAAAATATGTCCATCCCTTGTTCCTCTCCCCTCTCTGTCTGGTCTGGGATTATGCGGCCTCTCTGCGCATGACATAAAGCCTACCTTCCTCACCTGCCCTCAGGGCCAGGTCTGCTGTTCCTCCACCACCTTTTCCTCCACAAGGGCTCCTCAACCCCTGCATGCAATGATCTCTCCATCCCTCGAACATATCAATTTGTGCCTGCTTTGGGGACTTTGCACTTGCTGAGTCTCCTGCAGGAATATGCCTCCTCCACACTCGTGCACAGATGCTCCCCTCAGGATTCAGTTCAAATGTCACTTCCTCCTTCAAAGAGGCCCTCCTTGAACACCCTCCCAATATAAATGATATTAGCAAGTTTCTCGAATCTCACCCTTTCTATTTTCTTTATGGCATCTATCTCTACCTAAATTTTATTTATTTATGCAGAGATTGTCTAAACTGTCTCTAAATATTTAGAGACGCTCTAAAATTGCAGGAGAGCAGAAACCTTGTCTGGGTTTCTTGGTGGTTATCTTGACTGTTTGCCGCATATCTAGTGCCTGTGTTCGATTAATATTTGTGAAATGAATGAATGAATGAATAAGTGAATGAATGAGTGCTCTAACTCTGCCTTTGCTGAACTTCTAGAGATTTTGCAATTTCTCTTACACAATCAGAAGCTTGGTAACCCTGTTTGCACTCTCATTCCAAGGATTTTAGACTTGCTCGGCCAATCAGCTTACAGCTCATCAATTCTTGGCAGTCCCACCCCTCCCAGCAGGGCACAGAAAGCACAGTAGGTCCTCAGTGCACACTCGTGGGACTGAGTTGGTTAACACAGCCTGACTTCTGTTCTGATTATCTGGGTGACTTGAAGCAAGTCAGTACACCTTTTGTTGTTTATAGTTCTCATCTGGAAAGATAAAGCTGTTTGTATAGATGGTCTCTAAGATTTTCTTTGACTTTCAAAGACCAGAATGGAACTAACCAGTTCAGAAGAGCTGTGGGCAGGGCGTTTTACCTGATTAGAAAGAGCACAGGTAGGGTAAGGGAGAGGGTCGTGAGGAGTTTGGAGCAGGGATCAAATGGGACTTTCTTCCCAGGGCCTTGTGGATTGTGCTTTGGTGGACTGTTGGGGGGAGGTTGCCCCCCAAAGTTCAGACTTTCCCCCTGTCATTTCCTGCTTTCTTGGGGCTGTGACTGTGGGAAGCATGACCCGAGAACTGTGACTGTCTCTCTCTTCCTCTGCTCTGTCATAGAGCAAAAGTATGCAATCTGGGGCACATGAACCCCCTGAAATTACCTGCACAGTCTTGGGGGTATGTGAATAACTGTATTTCAGAGAGAGTAAGTCCTTAACTTTCACCAGATTCTCCAAGGGTTCTGTGCCCTCCCACCCCCCCCCCAAGTTTAGAAACCCATGTTTAGAAGGCAAGGTTGAACTAAGAAAATGAGTTACAGGGGGAGGTGGAAGAAGAGCGCAGAGAGTATTTAATCCCCTAAGTTTTTTCATGTCTTTTCTAGGCCATCATTTCCTCATCAGTAAAATTAGAAGTTTGGGTGATCTGTGCTAACAGCCGTCATTTGGAATAATAATGCCTAATTTCACTTCATGTGCATCATCTCATTTGCTCCTTTCAAAAGCCCGGTGAAAGTGTTCCTTGCTGACACCCTCATTTTTCAGGGTAGAAAACTGAGGTTTGGTGACTCACTCAGGTCACATAGCCTGCAGGTGGTAGAGAGAGTCAGGAACCTGGTAGCTGGCTAAGAAATTTCAGAGCTTCTCCTTGTGGTGCTCAGCAGGATTGCACCACTGCAGGGCCTCTTCAAAAGGCGAGGGAGCAGCTCCTAATGGTGGTTGATCATGATATTGGAGGAAAATGTCATGCCTGGGTGGAAATCCTCGGCTCCTCCTAGCTGAGCCAGAAGGCCTGGACCAGGGGGCACTTGAGGAGTTGGGCCTCAGAGTCGGGAAAGAGAGGCATTCCTAGGCAGTGGGAAGCATCCTTTCTGGTAGGTAAGTGGGTATTTCAATGACTGGAATGCAGGTGTGTGTTCCCTAGCGGACTTTGGGCTCTGCCGTAGGCCTCGGGCTGGGGAGACATTTTGGAATGTGTCACTTGCCTTCTAGGGCCACCTTTGGCCTCACCTGCTGTTTACCCCCGTCTTCCTCCCCCCACTTTCCCCCTTAGCAGCCTGAGCCAATGCCAGGAATTGTTGGTCAAAGGTGAGGTCACCAAGAACCTGGAAAAACAACAGGTCTCCATTTAACCTTGTTCACCTGCCAGGTACCTGTCACTTCACAAAAGTTCCTCCCATCTCTTCTCTCATTATCTGCATCTCCGGCTCCCTTCAAAGCTCGGATCCACTGGGCAGATTTTAGTGTGTGTGTGTGTGCAGGTTCCCTTCAAGACTAACCCTCCTGAGGTGTTCGCCACTGCTCCAGTTTCTGGCATGTGGTCTACATAGCTATCAGGCCATACCTCAGATGGTGTGGGAACCTGAGTCTAGATGCTGGCTACCCACCGGGGCTGAAAGCAACTTGAGAGGAGGATTGTGTTCATTTACCACTGCTTTCTCTGGAACTGGATTTTTTCTTTTTTTTTTTGGAGACAGGACCTCACTTTCTAGCCTAAGCTGGTGTGAAGTGGGAACATCACAGGTCACTGAAACCTCAAACACCTGGGCTCAAGTGATCTTCCCACCTCAGCCTCCTGAGTAGCTGGGACTATAGGTACAAGCCACCTCAGGGCTTGGCTTTTAATGATGTCTGCTTCAGTGGATGAATAAATGAATGAATGTCCTGGGTCCATAGTTCAGAACTTACCTCTTCTGGGAAGCCTCCTGGGATTACGTCCACCCTATTCTTCACATCTTCCCAGGCCCTCCTTGGGCTGCTTATCCTGTCCTGATTTTCCCTGCTGTTGCTCCTGGATTCTTTCATATGGGTGTATTTAACTACGACCAAAGGCACAGATAGTGCCTTCTAACTGTCCCTTGCAACCCTCTGACAACCCCTCTAGTGTCCTGCATACAGCAGGCTCCTAATTGATGCTTACCAACTAAGTAGCCTCTGGGATCTGAGCCACAGGAGGACCAGGGAGGTCAGATTGTTTCTCAAGGTTGTCCAGCATTTTTGGTGAAAGAGTTTGGACCCATCCTTACCCAAACCTACACATCATGACCCAGACCTGGGTCTTCCTTATGTGTGCAAGGCTGATTTTTAAAAGCCATCGAGGTTCATTCATTCGCTCTCTCATAGATGCTGTATGCTTTTGAAGTGCCAAGTGCTGTGCTTGCTTGGGCTTCAAGTCAGAGATGGTACAGTTCCTTTGGCTCAGGGAGGTCACAAATCAATCTAAGGAGATGAGCTATTTACCAAAGCAGCTCCTCAGCATTGGAGCCATGGGATGGGATAGTCAGAGAAAGCTTCTCTGAAGCAGTGGTCCCTGAGGTCCTTGAAAGATTCTTACTCGGCCATTTGTTTGGTGTAAACTGTTTAAGAGAGCTTTTGCCCATCTTGGCCCAAGATATGCCTGCGAGCTGCCTGTGATCCTGGGTCATAGGGAAGAGGGAGAAAGGTGGATATTTCCTGTGTCAGCACCTCTTGCTCCTTCTCTGCTACTCAAGGGCTGCAGAGTCACAGACACCAGCCCATCTACGATGGGTGAGAGGGACCATCATTTGCACGCAGACTCTGGGCTCAGAGATGGCCTGAAACACTTTTGGAGGCTCTGCAGTGACTCAAGGTGCAGCTGGGTCCAGAACCCCGGGGTCCTGTCTATCTGTCTCTCTCAGGGATCCCACCACCTCTTGCCTTCACTAGGCCAGTGCCTTCTCTGGATCAGCACCCTGGGCTCTATGCTGAGTGCTGGACAGAGCTTTGGTGGTCCTTAGCATGGTTCCCCTTCTCACAAAATGACAAATGGGCATTGAAAGGATGGCCCAGCCTGGGACACTTGTTGGAAGGAGGTAGGATATGAACAAAGCCTAGTGATCTGGACAGGGAGGATGCCTACCTGGGAGAGCATCACCCCCGCAGACCTGTGTGCACAGCAGACTTAGCATTATTCTTGTGTATGGCAAGCCTGCCAGAGAGGAGAGGAGGGAAAAGGACCAAGAGGAGCAGATTTCTGGGCTGGGCTTCCCACTATGGGACTGCCTGGGTAGGATCCCGCACTCAGCTCCCAGGCCTTGTTTTCCCCAACAAACTCAGGGTGCAAAGTCCATGGTGTGATTTTGTCATCTCTTCCCAGGGCAGCCTTAAAGGGCCAGTGCCTTCTCCCAGGGTTAATGATTATCTATCGGGTCACCAAGAGACCCAGATATCGGTGTATGTGAAGACAGGGATGTGGGGGTGGACGGATGGCAGGTGGTGACCAAGGGGTGGCCCAGCCTGTGGAGGAGGCGGCTGGAGACTTCCTTTGAACACAGATTTGCAGAGGCTGCCTCTCCTAGCTGGCCTTGGGCCATGGGGAGGGTCTTGTGTCTTTAATGGCTAATAGCTCAGGGTACTTATAAGCCTAAAATGGAGGATAAAGTCTGGGGTGCTTTCCCTTCTGTTCTGACAGAAGAGTAATTTGGGAAAAGAAAAAATATACCAAGCTATGGATTCCCACAGCAGGAGATAGGGGGCAAATGGGACATGGGGGCATGTCTTGGACCTAGAAGGTCAGGCTTTGGCTAGAGCAAGCCCTGCGATTCCTCACTGCCCCTTCGCTCCACACTCTTGTCCCACCAGACTTGGAAGGTGCCTCAGTATCACCCAGTCTCAACTTGACAACACCCACATCTTCCTCCCATCCTCCATCTCTGTTGCACTTCCTGGCCTTGAAAAGCAGTGTGAGAAGCACTGCTAGTACCAAGAACCACCCTTTGTTGGGCCCTGGGCGTAGCATATAGATTCACTTATAACCTTACCACAGCCCTGTGAGAAGGCCACATATTTCATCTCCTTTTTTACCAGAGTGGAAAGGAAGCTCAAAGAGCTTACTGCTCCAAGATCACACAGAGTAGAGGCAGAATGGGACACAGCCCTGATCTGTGTTGCATCAGAGCTTGTGCTTTTTGCCACTGTGGGTGATAGAGTACATTTCTGCCATTTCTCACTGGAGTGGCTCATGTAGGCCTCCAGAAAACTTTCAAAGTTTACTCCATCCAGCCAATGTAATCCGTCCTTTACCTCCCCTGGTCAGAATCTAGTGGCCCTGAGCTCAGCCAGGCTGTATTCTTCCACCACTGCCATGGGCTCTGGGTCTGCAAGTGACCCTGGCCCCACTGCAGCCCAGG
Organism: Arctocebus calabarensis; assembly: GCA_963573935.1. Classification (NCBI taxonomy): domain Eukaryota; kingdom Metazoa; phylum Chordata; class Mammalia; order Primates; family Lorisidae; genus Arctocebus; species Arctocebus calabarensis. Next base: position 4,704 of record CAUYON010104909.1, on the reverse strand, counting down.
GATTCCCCGGGGGGCAGGAGCAGAGGGTCTGGAGGGAGGCTGTGGAGAAGACTGCCTTTCCTCCTGGGGAGGCTTTATCTCAAGCTTGTGCTCTTTTTCTACTTTGGATTCGCAGAACTCTTCATGAATGTTTAAATGCTTTTGTCTTTGTTTCAGGTGTTCAAACCTGAACCAGATTACCAATTGTAGTTTTTTAATTGTCTGTCTTATCCGATATACACAGCTTGTCTTTTTCTAAGTTTTGTAGACATGACTTTTTACAGGTTTGGTAGGACAGGTTTTATCGATCCCACCAGATTGATGAGGAAACTTAACGGGGAAGTGACACACGTAGAACACAGCCAGGCTTGGTGGCAGAGGCCAGCTTTGCCCTCGCACACACTCAGCTTCCCCCGCTGCTGATTTCTTCATTGCTTCTGTTCTGTCTCAGAGCCAAGGAGACTTTCTCCTCTGAGGTTGGCTGATTTTGGAGTTGCACTTTGCCCCTGGTTTCTTTTTTTAAATCAAGGTAAAACACACATAACAATTTACCATCTTAATCATTTTTTAAGTGCACGGTTCAGTGGTATTAACTACATTTATGTTGTTGCACAACCCTCATGTGCAACCATGTTGCACATCTATCTCCAGAAACTCTTTCCATCTTGCAAAAATGAAACTCTACCCATTAAACACAAACTCCTCGTTCCCTTCCACGCAACCCCCTGCAACCACCATTCTACTTTATCTCTATGCATTTGACTATTCCATGCACCTCACATAGTATTTATCTTGTTACTAGTTTATTTCACTTAGCACCATGTCCTCAAGGTTCATCTGTGTTGTAACCTACGTCAGAATTCCTTCCTCTTTAAAGCCAGATATATTCCACTGTATGTGTGTACCACAGTTTGCTTATTTGTTCATTCATTGATGAACATTTGAACACTTGAGTTTCTTTCACCTTTTGGCTATTATGAATAATACTGCTGTGAACATTGGTATAGAGATATCTCATTTAGATTCTGCTTTCAATTCTTTTGGGCATATGTATATATACCCCAAAGGATCACTGGATTGTATGGCAATTCTATTTTTAGCTTTTTGAAGAACCACCATACCATTTTCCTTAGTATTTCAATGACTGGAATGCAGGTGTGTGCTCCCTAGTGGACTTTGGGCTCTGCTATAGGCTTCAGGTTGGGGTGACATTTTGGAACGTGTCGCTTGCCTTCTAGGGCCACCATTTTATATTCCTACCAACAATGCACAAATGTTCCAATTTCTCCATATTCTTGTCAACCCTTGTTATTTTCTGGTTTTATAAATAGTAGTCATCCTAATGGGTATGAAGTGGTATCTAGTTCTAGGTAACCTAGTTGTGTGGTTGGTTTTTTTTTTGGGGGGGGGGGAAGAATCTCATTGTGTCATCCAAGCTATAGTTACAGTGCCATGGCCTCAGCCTAGCTCACAGCAACCTTAGACTCCTGGGCTTCAGTGATCCTCCTTCCTCAGCCTCCCAAGTTCTGGGACTACAGGCACCTGCCACAATGTCTGGCTAGTTTTTCTATTTTTAGTAGAGATGAGGTCTTCCTCCTACTCAATCTGGTCTCTTTTTTTTTTTTTTTTTTTGAGACAGAGCCTCAAGCTGTCACCCTGAGTAGAGTGCTGTGGCATCAAAGCTCACAGCAACCTCCAATTCCTGGGCTCAAGCGAGTCTCTTGCCTCTGCCTCACAAGTAACTGGGACTACAGGCGCCCGCCACAAGGCCCGGACATTTTTTGGTTGCAGTCATTGTTGTTTGGCGGGCCCAGGCTGGATTCAAACCTGCCAGCTCAGGTGTACATGGTTGGCGCCTTAGCCCGTTGAGCCACAGGCACCAAGCCGTCAATCTGGTCTCTTAACTCCCTCCTACTGCAGCCTCCCAGAATGCTAGGGATTACAGGCGTGAGCCACTGTGGTTTTGATTTGCATTTCCCTAACAATTAGTGATGTTGAGAATCTTTGCATGTGCTTATTGGTTATTTGTATATCTTTGGAGAAATGTCTACTCAAGTCCATTTTTGAATCAGGTATTTGCTATTGAGTTTTTGGAGCTCCCTTTATATTCTGAATGTCAACCCCTTATCAGATACATGATTTACAAATATTTTCTCTCATTCTGTGAGTTGCCTTTTCACTCTGATGATATCTTTTTTTTTTTTTTTAAATTTGAGACAGAGTCTCACTTTTCCATCCTCTGTAGAGTGCTATAGAGTCGTAGCTCACAGCCTCCAACTCTTGGGCTCAAGTGATTCTCTTGCCTCAGCTTCCTGAGTAGCTGGAACTACAAGTGCCCACTTCAATACCCGGCTAATTTGTTTAGAGACCAGGTCTCACTCTTGCTCAGGCTGATCTCAAACCTGTGAGCTCAGGGCAATCCACATACCTCAGCCTCCCAGAATGCTAGGATTACAGGTGTGAGCCACTGTTCCTGGCCTGATGGTATCTTTTTTTTTTAATAGAGACAGAGTCTCACTTTATCGCCCTTGGTAGAGTACTTTGATGTCACAGCTCACAGCAAACTCCAACTCCTGAGCTTAGGTGATTCTCTTGCCTCAGCCTCCTGAATAGATGGGACTACAGGTGCCCACCACAACTCCCGGCTATTTTTCTGTTTTGCAGTTTGGCCAAGGCCAGGTTTGAACCCACCACCTTCAGTATATGGGGCCGGTGCCTTACTCGATGAGCCACAGGCGCCACCCCTGATGGTATCTTTTGATGCACAAAAATTTGTAAGTTTTATAAATGGCCTTAGCTCTCTCTTTTTTTTTTTTATTGTTGAGGATTCATTGAGGGTACAGAGAACCAAGTTATACTGATTGCATTTGTTAGGTAAAGTCCCTCTTATAATTGTGTTCCACCTCTAAGAGGTGTATCACACACTGTGACCCCCCACTCCTCTAACTCCTTCCTTCTCTCTGCTCCTCCATTCCCCGATGCTCCCCCCACCATGTGCTAGGTCATCAATTGTCCTTCTATCAGAATTGAGCACATTGGATTCTTGCTTCTCCATTCTTGTGATACTTTACTAAGAATAGAACGTATTTCTTTTTTTTTTTTGACAGAGCCTCAAGCTGTCACCCTGGATAGAGTCCTGTGGCATCACAACTCACAGCAACCCCCAATTCCTGGGCTCAAGCGAGTCTCCTGCCTCTGCCTCCCAAGTAGCTGGGACTACAGGCGCCCGCCACAACGCCCGGCCATTTTTTTTTTTTTTTTTTCCGGTTGCAACCATCTTTGTTTGGCAGGCCTGGGCTGGATTTGAACCCGCCTGCTCAGGTGTATGTGGCTGGCGTCTTAGCCCAATGAGCCACAGGCGCCGAGCCAGAATAGAATGTATTTCAACTCCATTGAGGTTAATACTAAAGATGTAAAGTCTCCATCGTTTTGGTGGCTGAATATGGTATACATATACCACAGCTTGTTAATCCATTCCTGGATTGGTGGACATTTAGATTGTTTCCACAGTTTGGCGATTGTAAATTGAGCTGCAATAAACAGTCTAGTGCAAATGTCCCCTACAATAAAAGGATTTTTTTTTCTTCTAGGTATATGCCCAGTAATGGGATTGCAGGATCAAATGGGAGGTCTAATTTGAGTTCTTTGAGGATTCCCATACTTCCTTCCAAAAAGGTTGTGCTAGTTTGCAGTCCTTCCAGCAGTGTAAAAGTGTTCCCCTCTCTGCATATCCATACCAGCATCTGCAGCTTTGAGATTTTGTGATGTAGGTCATTCTCACTGGGGTTAGGTGATAGCTTAGTGTGGTTTTGATTTGCATTTCTTTGATAATTAGGGACAATGAGCATTTTTTCATATGTTTGTTAGCCATTCGTCTATCTTCTTTAGAGAAGGTTCTATTCATCTCTCTTGCCCATTGATATAAGGGATTGTTGGCTTTTTTCATGTTGATTAATTTGAGTTCTCTGTAGATCCTAGTTATCAAGCTTTTGTCTGATGCATAATATCAAGCTTTTCCCATTCTTATGGTTGTCTATTTGCTTTGGTTGTTATCTCCTCAGATGTACAGAAGGTATTCAATTTAGTTAAGTCTCACTTGTATATTTAGTCTCACTCACTTATCATTTTTGTTGTTTTTGCAATTGCCACTGAAGTCTTCATAAAGTCTTTTCCCTAGTCAGATGACTTCAAATGATTTCCCCACAGTTTCTTCAAGGATTTTTATTGTTTCATGCCTTAGATTTAGATCTTTTTTCTGTCTTGAATTAATTTTAGTGAATGGAGAAATGTCCGGTCCAATTTAAGTCTTTTACATGTGGTTATCCAGTTCTCCCAGCACCATTTATTGAATAAGGATTCTTTCTCCCAGTGTATGTTCTTTTTTGGTTTATCAAAGATTAGGTAGCTGTAAGATGTTAGTTTCATTTCATGGTTTTCTATTCAGTTCCAGATGTCTATGTCTCTATTTTTGTGCTAATACCATGCTGTTTTGATCACTGTGGCCTTGTAGTATGGTCATCTAACGTCTGGTAGGCTGATGCCTCTGGCTTTGTTTTTTTTTTTTTTTTTTGGAGAGACAGAGTTTCACTTTATCACCCTTGGTAGAGTGCCGTGGCGTCACACTGCTCACAGCAACCTCCAGCTCTTGGGCTCAAGCGATTCTCTTGCCTCAGCCTCCCAAGTAGCTGGGACTACAGGCGCCCACCACAGCGCCTGGCTATTTTT
>CAUYON010104908.1:0-17243 GCA_963573935.1 Arctocebus calabarensis | reverse complement strand
TAAAGTGCACTGGCATCAGAGCTCACAGCAACCTCAAACTCTTGAGCTCAAGTGATCCTCTTAGCTCAACTTTTCCGAGCAGCTGGGACTACAGGCACCCAACACATTACCCAGTTATTTTTTCTATTTTTTTTTTTTTTTTGAGACAGAGCCTCAAGCTGTCACCCTAGAGAGAGTGCCGTGGCATCACAGCTTATAGCAACCTCCAACTCCTGGGCTCAAGCGAGTCTCCTGCCTCTGCCTCCCAAGCAGCTGGGACTACAGGTGCCCACCACAGCGCCCGGCCATCCTTTGATTGCAGCCACCATTGTTGTTTGGCGGGTCCAGGCTGGATTCGAACCTGCCAGCTCAGGTGTACGTGGCTGGCGCCTTAGCCCGCTGAGCCACAGCCATCCAAGCCTTCAGCAACCACCACCTTACCCTGATAAGTCAGCAATTACTAACACCGGGGTAAGACTCCCCATTACCAAAAAGATTCTGACTCACTGAAGTCTCAGATGATCATTAGCATTTTTAAGGACTCATGTATGTATATTGTTTTCCTAAACATAATACTATTTATTGAAAACTTAACAGACTACAGTATGGTGCACAAGTAACATTTGTATGCACTGGAAACCAAAAATATTTGCGTGGCCTGCTTTATTACAATAGTCACTTTATTCTGGTGATCTGGAACAGAACTCGCAGGATCTCTGAGTATGCCTATATGTTTACAACTAGGAGTGTCCAGCCTTTTTCCTTTTCTGCTGTACACTGGAAGAGTTAAGAGTTGTCTTGGGCCACACATTACATAAACACTAATAAAAGCTGATGACCAAATAAAAGGTCCACACATACTTTTCTCAGTACCTAACACCATAGATATGCGAAACAGTCCTCAAATAATCAGCACGCAGCCTGGGCCACAGGTTAGACAAAATCCTGAGAGTACAAACACATTTTCCAAAAAGGACGTTGTCAAAACCAATAGCAGACTGATTCCCTTTGAGCCTAAACACAAAGTGCTAAAATTCAAATCAAAAGAGTATTTCCCCATTAGCTAGGTCCAAGTAGGAAAGGGTTACCTTGCATATGGTACAAAGGCATAAACAGTCCTCTTCCCAAGGAAAGGAATACAAAATGTTTTTCCTTTAAGAAAAGAACAAAGGGGCGGCGCCGGTGGCTCAGTGAGTAGGGCTCCGGTCCCATGTGCCAGAGGTGGCGGGTTCAAACCCAGCCCCGGCCAAAAACTACAAAAAAAAAAAAAAGAAAAGAACAAAGGCTTGGCGCCTGCAGCACAGTAATTACGGTGCCAACCACAAGCACCGAGGGTGGTAAGTTTGAACCCGGCCTGGGCCAGCTAGAACAACAATGACAACTGCAACAAAAAATAGCTGGGTGTTCTGGTGGGCACCTGTAGTTCCAGCTACTTGGGAGGCTGAGGCAAGAGACTTGCTTAGGCCCAAGAGTTTGAGTTTGCTGTGAGCTGTGACACCATGGCACTCTACTCAGGGCGACAGCTTGAGACTCTGTTTCAAAAAGAACAAAGAACGCATTTTTATAAAAGAAATCTTGATTATCACATACATCATGCGATACTTAGGACTGCTTGACATTAATGTCAGGTTACTTGTGACAGGTCCCCAACCATAAAGCAGAATGAGTGGGAGCCCTGAGCTTATTTCCCTGCAACAAGACAACCCCAGTACGAGCATCACCACCTCAGCTCCACCTCAGACCACGAGACAGCAGACTCTCATCAGGCGCGCAGCCTCGGTCCCTAGCATGCACAGTGCCCAGCAGGGACTGCACTCCTCTGCTGAGAGACCGGAGGCACAGCTCACGCACTGATGTGAGCAATGGCAAGTGGCTGTGAACACGGACGAGGCTCTGCCCACTTGTCGCCTGGAGGTTGGGGGACCACAATTAGAAAGCATCCAAGAAGGCTTCACATCAAGAGAACGCATCCTCAGTACAAGACTTCTTAGCAAAGAGAGTCGTCCTCATCTTTGGCAGTACCAACATGGTGCACAACTGGATGATGTTCTTATTTACTTTTTAATGATCTACTTTGTTTCCATAGAGCGCAAAGTGAATGGCGTCCCCAGAGTTGGCCAATCCGAACTGCAAGGACTTCCCCAGCCCCTCATGCAAATACTCTACCCAAATATGTACTGAATACTGAAGTTATTTATAGAGGAAAAGTATAGACTCGAATATGCTTCAAAATACTCTTGGAAAAGAAGGTGGAGAAAGGATAAAATAAGAATGGTAGAATTTTAATAACTGTTGAAGCTGGGTGATGGGCATGAGGGTTTGTTCCGTTATTCTTTGTACTTTTATGTGAGAAAAGATCCCTAATAAAAAGTTTAAAAATATATATACCACCTCATGGCATGTTGTAAGAAAAGTTTAAACGATGTTACCTGAGACAGCTAAAAAGACTTTAATGTAAATGTGGTGCCGAGGAAGCAAAAAGACCGCACTTAGATCTTATTGAAAACATATTTAAATCTTGATGCTAAACCCTTATCCACCACGGGCAGTGCCAATCAGAGGTAGTACGGCAGAGACTGAGTAAGTTATCCGTACTAGATTTTCACAAGTTTTTAGGGCAAACTGCAATCACCAGAGGTAAAAATTAGATTAAGAAATATCAGAATATTCCAACCCTCATAATAATGAAAATAGCACAGAACCCAGAAGTATTACAGAAGTCCTGCACATTACACACCCCACGGCAAAAACTACTAAAGCACAGAGCAAGGAGCACATGTTCACCCCTCAGGGAATTGCCACTTCACACAACAATCAGAGCAAACCTAGAAATGCCGGCCTGTGAGCGCAGAGCAGAGCCATGTGCCAGGAAGAACCAGAGGGGGCGGCTGCCCACAGGGGTGCTTCCTGTCATGGACAACACAGTGACTTGGAGAGAGAATTATGGTATTTCCATAGTTAGAGTCCTCGGGGTGGTCCTGACTGAGAAAGGGAGCTAAATGAAAACACACACACAAAAGTTTCCATCATAAATAATTCTCTCCCACCAAGAATGAACAAACAAAAAGCCTGTTGTCACTAGCGGTAAAATCTAAAAAATGGCAACAGAGTTCTATCAATGGGCTTTACCAGACTCCTAAAAGCCACTTGAACAGAGAAAAAAACAAGCAAACACATAAAAATATTAACATAAAAAAGATCTGCAAAATAGATGAACAAGAACTGTTTGTGATAGAATAAAATGCCTTAATATCCCTTTTATCTGTACTTTTACATAAATTAAAAATAGTAAATTCCCCTCTAAGACCATACCAAAAAGAGAACCCATTCCATATCTCTTTTTTGTATTAAAAATAAAAATTATAAAAGTTGGCCTTGAGAAAAAACTTTTCAAGTAAATATAAGAACAAAGGTGTATATAATGTATCTTTCTACACACTTGATTCTCAAATATATCCAGATAGTCTTCATTTTAAAATGATCAAAATTACTTACCATCCAAAGCAAAAAAGTGCAAGATAAAGGCCCAAAAGGGTAGCAACTACATGTCTTATAAAAGAGCTAGTTTTGCTTGAATGTAGATAAGTTCGAAACCAAATGGCTGCTAGCAAGGCAAAGAGTTGGCACACTACAAAGTTGACCTGTAAAAAAAAAAAATTAAAATTTTGTATTAGCAATACAGACATGAATTTTTTCTTTGATGTTACATTTAAATTCTCAGGACAAAAACAGCAAAGTTATATAAAACTAAGATCTTCCAATTTACAAAAAAACAAAAACAAAAATCAGGGGCCTTCCCAGGGATGAGCCTCTAGTTCAAAGTAACAGGCCAATGTCCACCTGTCTGTGCTACACCTGGCAGGGACAGGTGCTGCCCACAGGTGGAAGGGGTGGCAGGAGGACGAAACAAGAAGGGACACCGGGAAGAACCTGGAGGACACAGAAGGCAGGACCCCGTGGGTTACACAGAAGAGAAACTCGTCTTCAGGACCGAGGAACCCAGTCAGTGCTGGAATGAGGAGCCCAGTTTGCTTCCAAGGGACGGAGAGGGGCCGTGCTCCAGAAGCTCCCAGAGAGTAAGGCAACAGGAGGGCCAGGACTATGGCCCCTCACGCTGGGCGTGAAGGGGAGTCTGCTGAGCCCTGAGGATTACCACTGTGAGCAGGGGGACCAGGGGCTTAGCTCTGAGGGACCTTGAGGAATTGGCTCCGGAGGGCAGGGCAGGATGAGAGACGTGCAGCAGCTTCAGGAAGCCCGAGCCCACCAAGGTCAAGTTTAAAGCTTCCTCATAACTTTCTAAGAACTACACTGCTCACTTCTCTTCACCTGCAGAAGAGAAATGCACGCTGGTAGGACTGTTTGTGCTCTTTTCTCTCCAATAAAAGGACCAAGAGTTACAAGCCTTACAGTAGGTAAAAATCTCCATTTCTCTTGTATGAAAGACATAGTCTCATAGAATATTAAGGAAAATATGCCTTGAAATCTATAAATTAAAGAATCCGAATGACATTAGGAAACTACAAAAAAGTACATTTAAAAAAATCACTATTTGGGCGGCGCCTGTGGCTCATCGAGTAGGGCACCGGCCCCATACGCCAAAGGTGGCGCGTTGGAACCCGGCCTCGGCTGAACTGTAAAACAAAAACAGAGTTGGAGGTTGCTGTGAGCTGTGTGATGCCACAGCACTCTACCAAGAGCGATAAAGTGGGACTCTGTCTCTACCCCCCCAAAAATAAATAAATAAATAAATAAATCACTATTTGGAGGCACCTAAATTATGAACAAACCACACTATCCACATAACTCACAGAGACACGTAGCTACCTCTCTAGAGATATCTCTGCTTCAAGTCAGACAAGCGTGTTCTTCTGCTTGCATTCCAAGAGAAAAACAGTTGAACGCTGTAGTACACTGCCTATGAAACCACCATTCTTTAAAATAGACTCAATGCAAACAAAATGTCTAACAGATTCTAGCACTTTTTCCCTCCTAAAGGGGTCTAATCGTATTTTTAATAATTAAGCAAAAAATATATATATACATTAGAAAAATTTGTATTCTTGATGTAACTACTAACATCTACGTAGCTTCCTACAGTTTAAAAACTTGTTTCAAACACCTTTTAATTTCCTTCAATTACTTCTTAATTTAATTAACAAAAAATTTAGACTATCTCCTATGAGCAAAGCGTAGGAAATCTAAAAATGTCTGCGTCCTAGGAGTAGCAGAGCATGACTTTAGAATCTAAGAAAAAATGTAAACGTATACACAAGAAACTTGAATTCAACATCAGTGTCTTTTTCAAGGCTAAGGAGAAAGAGTGCTTGCTTTAAGAACACAAAGGAAAGAGCCTGAAGAAGCAGATGTGACAAAGGATGGGACAAACGACCTGGGGCCAGAGCAGTAGTTCTGAACAATGGATACAGTTGAGGAAAGCTATGGAAAGGTAAGAAGCTACTGGGAAGTATCTTAAAGCCCTGTAACGGACGTGTCCAAGACTAAGTACCACAAGCAGCAGGGGAAGCCGGGGAGCAGTCTGCTGAGGAGCGTAGGAATGATTAGACCTGGGGAGATGCGTGGAGAAGGGGTGTCCAGAAGCAGTGGTCAGTGTCAAATGTCATAGAGCAGAATGTCCAAAATCAGCCACCTAATTTGGCAATTGCAACTTGATTGGTGACCATGGTGAGAGTAGCTGACGAGGAAACCAACTCTCAGAGTTCAAGTAACCATCTAACACGTTTGGCCACTAAATGCCAGGACAACTGTGCAGGGGATGGAAGATGCAAGGTAGGTGGTCCTGCTCCAAAAGAACAAAAGGAGTGAATGACAGCACAGAGCTGGAGGACACCCCCCACCCCGCCCGACTGGTAACTGGGCCTTGTAACTGAGCTGGGAAGCCTCAGAGGAATCTGGACACAGTCAGACAACGGCAGGAACTCTAACAAGAGGCAAGAGTACAATTCATAGCAAGAGAAAAATCTGCAGGACGTTCCGAGGGAGAAATGCAGACTGTCTTAGGAAAGACTTGAACATGCACAGACTCAGACCTTTTGAAAGGTTTTAAATGTAAAACTTTCCCAAACCGAAACTATCTCACTCACTCTTGTGGGGGATGGGGCTGGGGGCGAATGAACCCTGGAGAGGGGGAGATGGCAGGAACAGCACCGGGTGAGCGTCTCCAAAAGCCCAAAAGGAAACTTTAGCCCTGAAGCCTAACAAGGCTGTGATTTATGTGTTGTACTTCCATCCCATGCTGGGTTCCTCACATTTATCACCTCTTTTAATCCCTAGGTGTTATTTCACTCCATTTTATTCAACCAACTCAGGTTAGGTATTGCCCAAGCCTGACCCAAGTCTAGGCTATTCCATGGCCACCCCTCTGCTGGGCTAGCCTCCACTCCAGAGAATGTCTCAAAACCAAACTCTATCACCTCAGGCAAGATTCCAAAAACAGATGTTGGCTACCAGACACTGCCATCCTATTTCACAAAATATCAATATAAGCCTTCTTCTCTTACCCAGAAAACATGACAAAAAATATCCTATTTGGAGTCAATATATGTTTGTTTTCCCTTGTTACAGGTGAGGCAGAGCACAGGGAAGAAATAGGGAAGATGAAAAAAAATCTTAGCTAAACTGAAGATTTACTTGCAACACATCTCATTTCCATACAAAAACAGGAGAACATATAGCTGGCTGACGAGGCGGGCGCCTGTAGTCCCAGCTACTCGGGAGGCTGAGGCAAGAGAATCGCTTTAGCTCAGGAGTTGGAGGTTGCTGTGAGCTGTGACGCCACAGCACTCTACCCAGGGGACAGAGTGAGAGTTTGTCTCAAATAAATAAGAGGTGAACATAAATGTACCTATGAAAGTAATAATTTTAAGTATACCAGAAAGGCTGCTCTTTAAGGTGCTTTTTTACGAAGTAGCAAGGAAAAGTATTTTCCTCAACACTAAGTGACTTGGTTCCACTACATTAAGTTAAGCATCTAGGGCAGTGATTTTCAACTGGTGTGCCAGGAAAATTTTAAAGATCATTAATTATTTTCAAATGAAGTTCAAAGCACAGTATGTATACTTTTTTTACTTTTTTAAAAATCAACATGATTTAAGTGTACCATGGAAGTTTAACTGTAGGTTCAAGTGTACCCAGAGATTAAAAAAAGGTTGAAAAACCCTGGTCTAGGGCCACAGTCTGACCACCTACTTACTGCTCAGGCATTTATTTATACCATTTCAAAGTAACACCAACAAGATTAAGCCATTTTTAAGAATTTTCAAAGAAAGTTTTAATAATGCCCCAGAAGAAATTTGTAAAAGCATTTAGGTAACTTTAAAAGAACTGTTTGTTTTTTTTTTTTTGAGACAGTCTAATTATGTTACCCTCAGTAGAATGTCATGGCATCACAGTTCACAGCAACCTCAAACTCTTGGACTTAAGTGATTCTCTTGCCTCAGCCTCCCGAGTAGGTGGGACTACAGGAGGCACCCACCACAATGCCTGGCTATTTTTGGTGGCAGTTACTGTAGTTGTTTAGCGGGTCCAGACCGGCCTCGAACCTGCCAGCTTTGGTGTATGTGTCTGACACCCTACTCACTGAGCTACAGGCGCCGAGCCAAGAGGTACTATTTTCATCAAAGTGCTACTGAGGAAATGAGGGAGCTGACACCCTACCTTGCTGACCTGACTGTGACTTGGTACAGCTTTTTAAAGGAAATTGGACAATGACCATCAAAAATTAAAGTGTAATATCCTTCACCAAGAAATTCAACATTTACCCCAGATAAAGGGGTACAAATGCACAAGAGGGCTATGCATGCAAAAAGGCCCAACGCAGCACTTTCTGAAGCAGATATAAACAGTGCTCGTCAACAGAGGACTAGTACATAAATGGGATATTTAATGTCTGTAGAGAAACAACCATTTCCACTTCCCATCAGTAGGAAAGAAAAGTTAGTTCAATTAATGTAACTGCAGTAACTGGCTTCCTTTTAGGAAAAAAGTAAGTTACACCCCAGTTTCCAAAGCTGTGCTCTAATGTTAATGGCATATGCACTGGCTCAGCACTGCACGGACGTGTAAGCGCGAGCCCCTCTGCTCGCATAGTACCATCCACAGCACTCTCCACACCCATCGCCAGGTTTGTGCCAAAGCCACACTTTCCACAGGCTGCTCTCCCAGCACACAGGTGTCGCAGGGAAGGAAAGTCAGGGCACAGGATTCTCCCGAGAGGCCCCCCTCCGTCACGCCCTCCAGAGGGGCAGTTTGGCCAGGGTGGGGTTTGAACCCACCACCCCTATGGGGCCAGCACTCTACTCACTGAGGCACAGGTGCTGCCCAAGAGATTATATAATTTTATGTAAGATAAATAATAACGTGTGAATATAAATTTTATCTAGTGAACACATTTACTATTAAGACAAAAATATGGCTTGATAAAAAAAAAAAAATATATATATATATATATATATATATATATATATATGGCTTGGTGCCTGTAGCTCAGCAGCAGGTTTGAACCCGGCCCAGGCCTGCCAAACAACAATGACAACAACAACAACAAAATAGCTGGGCGTTGTGGCAGTCACTCATAGTCCCAGCTACTTGGGAGGCTGAGGCAAGACACTCACTTAAACCCTAGAGTTTGAGGTTGCTGTGATCGGTGATACCACAGCACTCTACCAAGGGTGACAAAGTGAGACTTGGTCTCAAAAAAAAAAAAAAAAAAACAGAAAGACATGGAAATACAGAACTTCTACATAACTAAAAAATACTAAAAACACTGTAAGTAACAATGTGGAAGAAAAAAGGACACACAACTGTTAGGATTCAAAATGTAGACAGAACTCCTAGAAAACAATAGGAAAAAGCATGGGAAAAGAAATTGACACAAGTCACAGAAACTAAAGTGTTAAATTAGATTTCTTTTTAATGTGGTAAAAAGAATTATATAGACCTGCCACGTTTTGAGATGGAAGACCATCAAGAAACACTGTTGTGTGAAAAACACAGGTTGCAGAGGCAACATCCAAACTATGTATATTCATGAAGCTCACACGCACCATGAGCCTGTCATCCACTTCCTGCGCGCTAGACACTAACACAGTCTTTGTGGAGTCATTCGTGAGCACTGTACTTCACTACTTAGTACATGCTCAACAAACCCCAAAGTAGGCCAGGCACAATGCAGTATAATGTGCTCAACAAGAGCAAGGTCACGAGACCCTCACGACCACCTTGCACAAGCAGGTGCCCCACCTTTCACTTGACTAGACATTGCTAAATTGCTCTACTAAGCAGTTTGTACCTATTTACATTCCCATTAGCAGTGTGTACACCACTGCTTAGTAATCTTCACAACACTCAGTATTGTCAGCCTTTCATTTTTCCCAAGTAAATAAATGTAAAATTTTATCTCTTTATCTATTTTTAAATTTCCCTTGATTACAAGCCAGCATGAACATTTTTCGTATGTCTACTAGGTATTTAGTGTTCTCTTTATATCCTTTGCCCATTTTTCTATCAGGATGTCTTTTATTCACTGATTTCTTTTTTTAATTTCAAAATATCAAGGGAGTTTGGGTGCAGTGGCTCACACCTGTAACTCTAACATTCTGGGAGGCCAAGGCAAGAGGATCTCCTGAGCTCAAAAGTTTGAGACAAGCCTAGCCAAGAGTGAGACCCCATCTCTAAACAAATAGAAAAATTAGTCAGGCATGATAGCACATGCCTACAGTCACAGCTACTTGGGAGGCTGACACAGGAGACCGTTTGAATCAGGAGTTTGAGATTGTTGTGAGCAAAGCTGGCACCAACCACATTCTAGCCTTGGGCAGCACGAGTAACACTCTACCTCAAAAGTATAAATAAATGAAATACTGAAAAACTCATTGTATAAATAAATGAAATACTGAAAAACTCATTGTATTCCTGGCCTATTTTATTATCACCAAATTTCAATTCAATACAATATCAACTCATAAGTATACTAACTTGATTTTAAAATTATACTGCCTCCCACTAAAATAGTATTCTTTTCAATAAGGATTGTGTCATCAACAGATGAATAAATAAAATGTGGTATATCCATATTATTATTATTTAGCAATAATAAGGCATGTGAACTGATACATGCTAAGCCATAAACTCTGAAAAGATTATCCTAATAAAAAAAGCAGACACAAAAACCACACACTGTATGATTCCATTTATATGAAATGTCCAGAATAGGCAAATCTATAGAAACACAAAGTAGATGAGTGGTTATTTAGAGCAGAGTGGACTGGGAAAAATGGGGAGTGACCACTAATGGGAATAAGGTTTCCATAGCTAATGGGTACAAAGTTTCTTTTTGTGATAAAAATGTCCCAATTTAGGGGTGAGAGTTGTACTACTCGGTGAATATATTAAAACCACTGAATTATACACTTTAAATGGGTAAGTTGTGTGGTACATGAATTACATCATGAGAAAGCTTAAAATATATTGTGCATTATCTTTAAATACCAATTATAGTTTTCAATCATCAAATGATCTCTCTAATCAAGATGATGTGTGTGTGTACACACACACACACACACACACGTTGCCACCTCAGCATTCCCATTCCAAGTAGTTCATAAAGCCCTGTCAAGCCCCAGGCCCTGGGACCAAGAAGTCTCCCTAGAGTGCTTCTGCCAGAGCTACCAGAGAAGAGGTTCCTCTCATCCTGTCCCAGGGAATATAAGTGGAGCTGGTTTCAACTGGAGCAGCCTGCAGCCATTCTCCACTACAGCAAAGAGAAATTCTTCTTCAGACAAGATAATATAGGCCAATATGCAAAGAAAACCAGAAAGGGGGTGAGGATCAGATAAGGAGACAGGGAGAGGGGGGGAGAGACGGGAGAAAAGGAGGAGACACAGACAAACAGGATGCTGGTTAGTCTCGGTAATTCGCGTTCCAGAGTGTCTTAATATTTTATTTCATTACAAACTCTTTCTCTATTTAACTGATAAACTTTCAAAGGATCTATGCACAAATATAACTAAATCCTGGGGCTCTTCTACTTAACAGAATGGCA
Organism: Arctocebus calabarensis; assembly: GCA_963573935.1. Taxonomy (NCBI): domain Eukaryota; kingdom Metazoa; phylum Chordata; class Mammalia; order Primates; family Lorisidae; genus Arctocebus; species Arctocebus calabarensis. The sequence continues at coordinate 6,205 of CAUYON010104908.1, read as the reverse complement.
TGAAATGCTGGGAAGAAGCACACACAGGTAAGTGGTTAACAATTCAGGCAGACTGAGGGTTCAATGTGAGTGCTGGGCCTACCTAAGTGACCTTGGATACACTATTTAACTTCTCCTCGTCTTAGTAGCTATCTCTTCTGTAAAATGGGAGCCCTGGGTTTGGTTTCCTCACAGGTAAGCTGCTGAGAGAATTCAATGAGATAACCCATGGCAGGCTCTCAACACAGTTCCGGGCACATGTGAGCAGAAATATGAACATACCACCTACCATTATTAATAAACTTACGATTTACCACATGTATCTTTAGCACAGAAAAGTTTTGTTTTTTTAATTAGGTAAAATGGATTTTATCTGTACTTGGACCAGGCAAACTGGTACTAATGTCATCATGATGCAGCCAAATACAACACATCTGTCTACAAATACTGGAATAATGAACAATTTAGGGACTGTAGTAAAACAGAGCCAAAAAGGGTAGAGGAAATTGATGAAGGACATTCTAGCTAACATTGTGCATGAATGGTTGAGGCTTTTAATAAGCCAAACTTCAAAGAAGTAAAAGTAGGTCTCTTCACTCACTTGCCCTAACAGTGGAGGCCCGTTCACTATTTAAGGCGAACGTATCTTGCTGTGTAAGCCTATATCTTGCTCTTACTCTGTAAATCTACCTTTCTCTTCCTCAATAAACTGTTCAATGCTTGTCTTAAAAATAAAAAAAGTAAAAATAGACCTACCATTTGATCCTACAATCCCCTTACTAGTTATCTACCCAAAAGAAAAAAAGAGATTTTACCATAAGGACATTTGTAGTCCAATGTTTATAGCAGCACAATTAATAAAAGCAAAGATGTGAAAACAACCCACATCCCCTTCTACACATGTATTAATAAACTATGGTTTATGTATATCATGGAATACTATTCATCCATAAAAACAGATGGAGAATTTGCATCCTTTTTAACAACCTGGATGGATTTGGAAAACATTCTAAGTATCACAAGAATGGAAAAACAATCTTCACATGTACTCAACACTAATTTGAAGCCAGAAAATTAAAAATTACAAATACACATGAGAGAAAAATCTCAATTAAATTCAAGAAGGGAGGTTCAGTGCCTATAACTCAGCGGCTAGGGTGCCAGTCACAAACACCGGGGCTGGCGGGTCCGAACCCAGCCTGGGTCTACCAAACAATAACTACAACAAAAAAACAGCCGGGTGTTGTCGCGGGTGCCAGTAGTCCCAGCTACTTGGGAGGCTGAGGTAAGAGAATCGCTTAAACCCAAGAGTTTGAGATTGCTGTTGAGCTGTGTGTGACACTACAGCACTCCACTGAGAGTGACATAGTGAGACTCTGTCTCAAAAAAAAAAAAAAAAAAAATTGAAGAAAGAAGGGAGAAAGGGTTCAGTAGCTTCACACCCATTTGGTACAATGCATGGCTATATGGCACATTCCCTGGGTTAGGACACAGCTACAATTCTTGATTTTAACATTTCATGTATAAATTATACACCCAAATGGTTTGTAACCTAGTAGTAATCTGAAATAAAAATAATAAATATCCTTGTCTTCTAAGTATTCATTTGTGAGGGGAAAAAAAGTAAAACCTCCCAATCCCAGAAAGTAGGAATAATCCTTCACACATCATTGTATTTTTTACTACACTTTCTTGCACTTAGATTCTAAATCCTAAAGCTGCCCAAACTAGTACTATATCTACTTATCTACAGCCAGAGACATCTTCAATGCTTCTGTTTGTAGCGTCAAGGTTACTGGAATCTTAATGGGATTCGAATCTTAAAATGGGCACCCTAGAGCCAGAATAGAGGCAGAATTCTCAGCTCGAAAATAAGAAAAAGCAGCTGGGCACAGAGGCCCAGGCCTGTAATTCTAGCACTCTGGGAGGCCTAGGTGGGCAAATGGATTGCATGAGCACTGAAGTTCAAGACCAGCCTAAGCTAGAGCGAGACACCAACTCAAAAAATAGCCACGCGTTGTGGCAGGTGCCTGTAAGTCCCAGCTACTTGGGAGGCTGAGGCAAGAGGATTTCTTGGGCCCAAGAGTTTGAGATTGCTATGAGCTATGACACCACAGCATCTAGCTAGGGCGACAGATTGAGACTCTGTCTCCAAAAAAAAGAAGAAGAAGAAAATAAGAAAAATCCTATGGAAGAGGAAAGGATTCAGCCACTGCCCACACTGAAACTGAGGTACATCCATCTTCACACATCTTCAGGCTGTATGTTTATTGAGTAATTTGGAATGAATCTATCATTTGTGGGAAGCTAAAATACTTAGTGGTTTGTTGGATTGCACTATGGCTTTCTCCAGTAGCTTCCAAGGCAATTTCCAAATCACTGGCAAGAGAAGTTTGCTGGAATTATAGGCAGGACTGTAGAGGTTCCCACCACAGTTAAGGAAGGGACTGTCCCAGGCCTAACTATTCCACACTTGGGTGCACCAGCTCGGACTGTCCAGGGACGGGTGCTCCAGGACTGGCTGCTCCAGGTTTGGGGTTTGGTTACTACAGGTCAAGTTGCTCCACAGTGGAAGGTCTCCAGATGTGTTCATCAGGCACACCTAGTGATAGGAAGAGGAGAGGCCTGGGTATTCACAGGTGCTGAGCCCTTCTGCGCCTGAGTCGTACTGCTGGTGTTCTTTAACCAGTTGTTTTTCTGCCATTTCTTAAATTTCATTGTCTGGTTCTGGAACCAGGTCTAGCTGAGGTTCAGGATGTTGGAAAGTTCTTGCATCTGTTGGAGGGTGAGGAATTTCTGTCTCTGAAATCTATCATGGAGTATACACATCTGGGTTGTAAAGACTATGGTTCTGGTCTTCTGTTTCTTTTCCTAGACTTTACCTTCCTTCTTCACTGCACTCTTCTCTGCAGAAGTGGGTAGTTTTACTTTGGGACTAGTGGAAGAATCAGGGCTGTCCTGAGTCAGCAGATCCATGGAAGTAGGAAGAGGAGAGGCAGTCTCTGTGTGGGCAGCTATGTAGAAGACAGATGCAAGAATGGATAATTTTCTTCAGGCTCCTAAGTCACAGGCACTGGAGAAGTGTCACTAGAATCTGATGCTTCAGGGCAAGGTGGGTTTTGGGGACATGCAGGATCCACACTCAGGTTATTGAGAAGGAAGGGGAAAAAAAATATTAGCCAGAACCCAAAATGTTAATTCGTATAAAATTCAGCTTCAGGTTTGGGGGCAAAACGCGATTATAAGAGGGACTTTACTTAACAAATGCAATCAGTGTAACCTGGTTTCTTGTACCCTTAGTGAATCCCTAATAATTTAAAAAAAAAAAAAAAATCAGCTTCTGAAGGAAGGAGCAAGCTGGCTCCCGAGTAAGTTTCCTTGCAACTGGGCACAGTGAATCTGGGGAGAGAAGGCTCCAGGCATCTCTGGTTGGTGGGATCTGCCCAGAAACATCCCTTTGGGGACTCAGGGTGTCAGTGAGAGACTTCTGGACCCCATGAGGAGGACAAAAGCAGCAGAGAACTGGCAAGTGGTTGCATGCGTTCATTCGGTCCAATCCCACCGGCAGCTGTAAGTACAGCAGCAGTGAGATGGCCAACTGGAAAGGCTGTCCCTGCAAGCTGTTTTGTTTTTTGAACTCAGTTGAACTACCTAGGGAGAGCTTGGGCGAGAGTGCAGAGGACTTTAAGCATTGTCTAGGGCCCAGGACTGAGCCTGGATGGAGATAATAATGTTCAGCTGTGGGCAGCATGGACCCATTGTGGGAGAACTGGCCCAGCAAGCTCCACCCTCTGCTTCGCAGAGCAAGGATCAGGCAGTAGACCTTGGGCGAGTAATACAGTGAGTAACTGAGTAGCCTAAAGGTGGGGACTGAGAAGCCTTACAGCCTTGGCCCTCAGGGGCAAAGGGTGAGGCCAGTAGGGCACACTGGGTAAGCAGGCAGCCACTTCAGGAGTGATCCCAGTGACAAGTGCTTTCCTGGCAAAACTTAATAGTGGGCTGAGGAGAGATTTAGGCTCTCCACTCTGCGAGGTTTGAGAAATCAGCAGAGGCCTCTAGTCTCCATCTTGTACAGCCATATCAGCATTGTGATTAACATCTCATACCCCAGAAGATCACTTGTTGCCCAGACAATATTCAGCAAGATATATATATACTGCATTGTTTTTTGTTTTGTTTTTTACTCCAATATTTTCCCCTCTAGATTTTTCTTTTTTTCTTTTCTTTCTTCGTTTTTCTAGTTTAAATACAATTCTCCATAGTTGCCTTCTTTAAAAATTTTTCCTAGTGTTTCTATTCCTATTATTTAGTTTTTCTCCCAATTCTATCCCCTGAAGTTTCTGTTTGCTTGTTTTGGTTTGATTTATACCATTTTTGTCTTTCCTCTCTACTTGGTGGAGGTAGAGTACTGTGTCTGAACAGGCTGGCAAAGAGCTGCTGATCTCAAGAGAACCACTGAACCCGGCACCTCCAGATGGGGGGTTTTAAGATTGGGTCAAAGTAAGCTACTGTACACCTATATTGCTCCTGTCTCCCTTTCTGTGCCTCTCTTCTTTTTGTCAATATTCCTTTTTAGTTATCCCCTCTCCTTTCTCTTCTTTTTATTTTTCTTCTTCTTTTTTTTAATCTTTTTTTCCCCTTCTAGCTCTTCAACCTTCTCATTCTTCTGGTCCTATATCAAAATGACTCACTGAAACCCTACATCAGAGGCATGGCAACTTAAAGAGCAAGAGCAAGTGAAAGTAAAATCAGGGCAAGGAAACAGATGAAAGAAAACATGCATGAGGAAGAATCAGCAGAAAAATCCTGGCAACATGGAAAACCAGTCCACCCAGGGACCATGATGTAGCTAATGCAGAGGATTCCACCTATCAAGAAATGTTAGAAACACCAGAAAGGGAATTTAGAATATAGGTGATGAAAACAATGAAGGAAACTGCTGATAAAGTGGAAAATAACCAAAAGGAAATCCAAAAACAGAATCAAATAAGAGATAAACGATACAAAGAATATAGAAAGGATATAGCACAGCTAAAAGAACTAAAGCGGTCAATTAGGGAACTTAAAGATGCAATATAAAGTATCAACAACAGATTAGACCATGCACAGGACAGAATCTCAGAGGTAGAGACAAAGCTGTTAAGGTAACTCAGTTAAAGAGGCAAAAAAGGAGAGAGAGAAAGCAGAACATTCACTGACAGAATTATGGGACTTTATGAAGCATTCAAACATATGAGTTAAAGATAACCAAGAAAGAGAAGAAGAATGCCCCAGGGGAATGGAAGCCATACTAGAGAATATTATAAATGAAAATTTCCCAAATATCTCCAAACATTCTGACACATTCCTTTCAGAGGGATATTGGACCCCAGGTCATCTCAAGTCTGACAGAGCTTCTCCAAGACACATGATAATGAACTTTTCCAAAGTCAAGACAAAAAAAAAAAAAAGATTCTTTAAGCCGCCAGGAGTAAGCGCCAGTTGACCTACAAGGGCAAATCCATCAGAGTGACCACTGACTTCTCTAATGAAACTTTCCAAGGAAGAAGACAATGGTCATCTACCTTTAATCTACTTAAACGGAACAATCTCCAGCCCAGAATTCTACATCCTGCTAAGCTAAGCTTTAAAATTGACAGAGAAATCAAATCTTTTACTGATAAGCAAACATTGAAGAAATCTGCCACAATAAGACCAGCTCCACAGGAAATACTTTAACCTGTTCTACACTCTGACCATCACAATGGATCAACAGCAAAGTAAGAACTCAGAAATTAAAGAACAGAACCTAACTTCCACACTGATGCAAAAGATAAAACTAAGCAATGGACTCTCACAAAATAAGGAGGATAGAACACTACCACACTTATCAATTATCTCAATAAATATTAATGGCTTGAATCCCCCACTGAAGAGGCATAGATTGCCTGACTGGATTATGGGGTTAGAAATCCCCACATGTATGTCTCATGTACTTCTCATTTGAGTATGCCACTAATGGGTTAAACTGGCTTTTGCCTTCACAGAAAAAGCAATAGATTTGGGCAACCCTGAGGCAAACACAAAGACTGTTTTCTGGTCTTCCTAGAACAGATACTTTGAAGTTTTTGCAGCCATTGTCTCCTAGGTTCTTGCCTGGAGGCTTGGTCCAGAGGTTGACAAAATGTCTTTACATTTTGTCAAATGCCTAAAGATCTTAGCACTGTGAAGAAACAAAGTCAAAGAC
>CAUYON010104903.1:0-41279 GCA_963573935.1 Arctocebus calabarensis | reverse complement strand
CCTGAGATGGGATCTCTTGTTTTTTTCTTGCAATTACGTTGAAGTTCTCTATGTATTCTGGTTATTAAGCCTTTGTCAGAGGCATAACTTGCAAATATTTTTTCCCATTCTGAGGGCTGTCTGCTAGCGATATTTACTATGATCTTGGCGGTGCAGAAGCTTTTTAATTTCATCAGATCCCAGTAGTGTATTTACACAGCTATGATTCAATAAAAAAATAAAAAAAATTAAAAAAAAAGCACATATGGTCTTTTTTTTTTTTTTAGGGACAGAGTTTCACTTTGTCGCCCTTGGTAGAATGCTGTGGAGTAACAGCTCACAGCAACCTCCAACTCCTGGGCTTTGGTGATTCTCTTGCCTCAGCCTACCGAGTAGCTGGGACTACAGGCACTCAGCACAATGCCCAGCTATTTGTAGTTTGTCTGGGGCCAGTGTTGAACCTAATACCCACTGAGCCACAGGTGCCTCTCAGCATATATGGTCTTAAGTAAAATTTTTTCTATGCTTTTTCTTGCTTTGTAGATACAAACGTGATGAGTCATTAATTCATAATTCAACTTTGGTTCTTTGCCATATTAATTTTCATGTTTTCTTTCTACGTTACAAAATCAAAGAAGAAACCTTCAGTAAACATGTCATGTACATTTCTTTTGCTTTAAACCACAGGTTCGCTAACTTATTATTAGAGCATTGGCTTCCGTAGTGACCTAGGCTCACTTAGATGAAACTTGAAGAAAGTTCCTATTAGCTTTTTCCTAAGTGTACTTATAAAGTCTTTTCAAGAACTTTTATAAAACAGAAAAATAACATCAATTGTTTAACATTTTTCAAAAGAAAAACTGTTTGGTTAATATAAAAATAATGTACTCAAAAAGTAAGCAACTTTGGGGAGACTAATCACTTCAAAAGTCTAATTTAAGATGCAATTATGGATCACTCAGTTTGCTTCATGGGAAACAAGAGAATTCTAAATTGGACTGGGTACAAGTTTTAGCTCATGTTTTGCATTTAATTTACTTATTTCACAACGTAATTTTTTATATCTAATGTGATATATTATTCAGTCACTTTAATAAAATGTTTCTTTTCTTTTTTTAGAGTTCATAAAGTTGTCTAAATTCTTTACAAAAAAGAAAATAAGTGTGTTTCACTTTATGAAAATAAATTCAACATTTAGATATTTACTGTTAAGAAAACATGCCGTGAAATTATTATAAATTTCTAAGACATCTACAATGACTCTTTCTGGAAAATGTGTTAGAAAAGGAGTATTTTCATAAATAATTTTTGATGAACACTTATCAAAATAGTATATCTGATGTCCTGCAGTAATAGACCAGAATGTCCTGTCTGTATAACTTCTAGGTATCTGAGGGTCAGGATTGTTTTCTTTGTCATTTATGCTTCACACACTAACAGTATTCACTGGGGCACAGGATGAACAAATGAATTATAATAATAAAAATGAATAATCACTTCATTTGTCATTAAGTTTATACTGAATGAAATAAAATAATCCAGATACTCATCTTTCTGAAATATGGTAAAATATAAGAGAAAGAAATATATATCAAATAAAAATTCTTTCTGAACTTATTAACGGAAACTAAATGTTTCATTTCTCACTGCAAATACAGAGAATATTAAAATCTCATTCTACCTCACTGATTATTAGGGTGAATATACCATAGCTTTTGTGTAAGATATATTTATAGTGTAAATGAATTATATGCAATATTTTAAATAAAAATGGATACAAACACTACACTTGAGCTCTTTTACTGAAGCTGTATGGGATATATACATCTTTCTTTGAGAACATTACTTAGACATTTATCCCATTTACATATTTATATGGATATTTCAAGGTTCTGTGAATTAGATTCAGATTTTTTAGGAAATAGTCATTTTAAAATGTCAAATTTTTAAGGATGAATTCATAAATATTCTCTGAAATTATTGAGAATTAATTTGTATAAGTAATTTCAATCACTTATAAAGGAAAGTAAAAAAATGATGAGTACAGTACAAACCTCATCTTTAAAATATACTAAATCTGATGGATAATGAATGTATTGTGGACAGTGTAAAAAAAGTTTGATTAAATACAAAAAGAAAGGAATTTAGTAGATAAAATATATTAGAATTTCTGGTTTCTGATGTCCCTGAGTGCACCTGGAAATAAAAAGAATGGCCATTTCACAGTTTCTCTCTTTGGGATCTCAGACATTAACTGACTTTATCCCAGAGTGTTTAAGAGACAAGTGGACATTCATTTCTCTAGTGACATTCTGTCAGTTCTGGTTCTCTCTCTCTCTCTTTCCTTTTCTGTTGTTTGAGGTGAGAAAGGTGGCAGCCAGAATGAAGAATGATTTGGGACTGCCTTGTTGAAATAGACAAACGTGAAGTCTTCTACTGGGAATTAGCACAGAAGGTCAACAAACCAGAATTCAGAATGGTAACTAAGGTTAAGTTTGAGGTCAAATACAACAGTAAGGTCCTGAACTCATGGGAAGAATGTCAGGTAATGAACTCATAGGAAGAATGTCATGGAACAATGAGTTGTCAAGTATCCCACTGGTGACATTAGCAACTAGCTCAAGCTGTAAAGAGACAGAGGAAGATTCAAAGGTCAGAGTTCCAGCATGCTAGAACATATTAGTTAAGCTTTGGTCAAGTTTCCATGAGGTTGGGAGAGGCATATAATGCTCTCTGTAAGACTTAACACAGAAAAAAAAATTGTAGGTCATTAGGAAATAAGTCTGCAAGTTAAGTAAGTGCTAAACAGGATCCAAAATTTTGTATAATTGATAGTACAAAAAAGACCTTTATTCCCTTTAAAAATTCCTTCTATGCAGGTGAATAAATTATCTTAGGAAGTTGAAATCTTTTAAAAACTGACAAATTTACCAAAATTTTAAAATTATATACTACTAAAAATATAGCTTATAGTCTGACTGCTTTAATCTAGACAGTCCTCTGAAGGACTTTCCTTAGCCACTGAAAAATCTACAAAGTAAGCACTTTTCACATTGATATTTTTAAGCTGTTTTAAAAATTTAAAAATGCCAAATGGGTATTTTAAAATTAAACTTTTAGAAATTATATTATATTATCATTGCTAAATTTGTTTACATGCTTATTCAATTAAATTAGTAAAGTTTTTTGAACAATTTTAAATTAATTAGAATCCAATAGAATTTGTTATTAAGTGTCTTAGAAATTTCTTCTATTTCTACTATTTCTTTAAGCAAGGATGAAGCTTTCTCCTTTAGATATGACTAAGCTTTTTAAAATTTTAATGAAACTGTTTTCCCAAAGGCAATTTAATCATCTCGCTTATTCAAGTTCATAAAAATATAAAATTGAATCAAGGGGGAAAGACCAGATAGTCATTATACTTCACTGCCTGTGGAATTCTAGGGGTAGATAACTACTTGTCCACTATCCAGCTTCCCCATATTTCTTATCTAGTAAAATTTGAAAAGTAAATGCCATATTTCCAGCCATTTTTAGCTTTGGCTGTGAATTCCTAGGATTTTTTTTTTTTTAAAGAAGCTAATATCCAAATTTTTCCTTAAGTTTAAACTATAAAATAGTAATTCTAAATATTTATGCATCTAAAACTGGAGCACCCAGATATATAAAGTAAATGCTATTGGAGCAATGAAGAGAGCTATATTCCAATATGATAATTGTTGAGAAACTCCAATTTTAGCATTGGACAGACCACTGAGACAGAAAACCAACAAACAAAAATTGGACTAAATTTACACTATAAATCAAATGTCCCTAACAGATTTTTACAAAGTCTTTCATCCAACCACTGTATAATACCAGTTCTCAACTCATGGATCAATCTCCAGAATGGGCCATATCTTAGGTCACAAAAGGCCTCTTAATAAATGAAAAAATAAATGAATAATACCAAGTATTTACTCTACTCACAGTGGAATAAAGCTAGAATTCTAGGTGAAATACATTGGACAATATGAAAAACACACGATATTCTATGACATGCCATTACCAAGAGGCCAATGAAGATATTAAGAAGAAAGTTTAAAAATTTCTACAACAATTGAAAATCAGAAAACAAAATGCCAAAACTTACGGGAAACAGCAAAATCAGTAAGAGGAAAGCTTAAAACAATAAATGCCCACATTAAAAAAGTAGAAAAACATTAAATAAACAACCTAATAATGCATCCTAAAGAACCAGAAAAACAAAAGCAAAACAAATCCAAAATTAGTAGAAAAATAAATAAGAATAGAGCAGAAATAAATACAATTGAAAACAAAACACAATAGAAAAGATCAATGAAAAGAAAAAATATTTTTTGAAAAGATATGCAAAATTGACACACCTTTAGCCAAAGCCAGACTAAGAAAAAGCCAAATAAACATCAGTGTTGAAAAAGGTAACAATATGAAATTGTTATGGCAGAAATCCGAAGAATTATTAGAGATGTCTACGAGCACCTACATGCCAACAAATTATAAAACCTAGAAGGTAAGAATAAATTACTGGACGTGTACAACCACAAGGATTGACACAGGAATAAATCCCAAACCTGAATAAACCTAATACAAGGAAAGAGATAAAAGCAGTTATAAAAAGTCTCCTTTCAAAAAATCATGGAAAGCAATAACTTCTCTCAAGAATTCTCGCAAGCATTAAAAAAGAACTAACACCAACAGTACTTACTATTCAAAAAAATTGGAGAAAGGAGAGGAGTAGGGGGATAGATAAGCTCTCACCTGGAAGACACTTCGTGAAGACATATAGCACACCCCCAGGATAAAGAGCTCAACTACAACTTGAACTTTGCCTTAGAAACACGAGTGATGTAACCTACTTATTAGTGCCCTCATATGAATCTTAATTTAAGAAGTCAGGGAAGAGGGAATACTCCCCAAACTCATTCTATGAGGTCTGCATCACCTAAAACTAGAAAAAAGCACACACACTCAAAAGAAGATGATAGACCAATGTCTTTAATAAATATATATGCAAAAACCCTTAGAAAAATACTAGCAAACTGAGTTTAGCAACACAATGAAAGTTATTTATCATTATCAAGATGATAGATGGTTCATCTCAGGGATGCAAAGATGATTCGACATATGCAAATTAATTAGTGTGATACATCATATCAGAATGATGGACAAAAACCATTTAAGCATTTCAATTGATGCTGAAAGAATATTCCATAAAAGGCAACACTTCTTCATGATGAAGACCCTCAAAAAATTTGATACAGAAAGATCTTATGCAACATAAGAAAAGTTATATAATCACATTTACATTAGCTAAAAATAAAATTAAATTTTTGGAAATAAGCCTAATCATAGAAGTGAATGATCTATATAGTGGAAATTATTAAAAAACGTTTGAAGCAATTGAAGAAGACAAATTCCATATGGATAGTCCATGCTCATGGATTAGAAGAATGAATACTGCTAAATGTCTGTACTGCCAATGTTAATCTACAGATGCAGTGAAATTCTCATCAAAATACCAATACCCACAGTAGAAAAGATAATCTTCAAATATCTATGGAACCATAAAAATCCAGAATAACCAAAGTCATTCTGAGCAAAAAGAACAAAACTGGAAAAACACATTACCTGACTTCAAATTATTCTACAGAGCTGTAGTAATCAAAACAACATGGTACTAACGTAAAAACGGACACATACATCAATGAAACAGAATAGAGAATCCAAAATAAATCCACACGTCTGTATTAATCTTATCTTTGGCAAAGGTGCCAACAACATAGTAGAAAAAGGACAATTTCTTCAAGAATGGTGTTGGTAAAACTGGATATCCATATGCAGAAGAATGAAAGTAGACGTATATCTTTCACCATATATAATAATAATTCAAAATGGATTACACACTTACATCTAAGACCTAAAACTATTAAGGAAACATTGGAGAAATGCTACAGGACATTGGTCAGGCCAAGAAGTTCTTGAGTGTTACTCTAAAGCAGAAACAACCTAAGTAATATTTGATCACATCAAGCTATGCAGCTTCTGCACAGCGAAGGAAACTATTAATAAAGAGAATAGACAATCTGCAGAATGGGAGAAAATACTTTCAAGCTACTCATCTGACAAGGGATTAATAACTAGAATATATAAGGAGTTCCAACAACTCAATAGATAAAAATTATATAATCTGATTAAAAATAGGCAATTGATTTGAGTAAGATTTTCTCAAAAGCAGACTTACAAATGACTAACAGGTATATGGGAAAAGTGCTCATCGTCCTTAGTCATCAGAGAAGTGCAAAGGAAAACTATCATCTCACCCAGGTTAAAATGACTTTTATCATAAAGACAGACAATACCGTATGCTGGTGAGGATGTAGAGAAAAGGATCCCATGTACACTGTGGGTGGGAATGTAAATTCATGCAACCACTATGGAGAATGGTTTGCAGGTTCTCCAAAAATTGCTGGGTATATATCTAAAGGATGGGGGTTCAGTAAGTCAAAAAGATACCCGCACTCCCACGGGCAAGGCAGCACTTTTCTAATAGCCAAGTGTTTATCAACGAACGAATGTATAAAAGATTGTGGGGCGTATGATCTGTCCACAAAAGAATTAAATCCTGACTTTTACAACAACTTAGATGGAACTGGAAAACATTCTATTAAGCGAAATAAGTCTTGTATGTAAGTTTTTATCCATCTTGAATTAATTTTTTTAAGTGGTGAGAGATAGGGTCCTGTTTTATATCTAATTTTCCCAGCACCATTTACTGAATAGGCCTGCTTTACTCTAGCTTATATTGATTTCTGCTTTGTTGAAGATAAGTTGGTTGTAAGTTGATGGTTTTACATCTGGATTCTCTGCTCTGTTCCATTTGGCTACATCTCTACAAAAGTACTAATGCCATGCTATTTTTTTTTCCTTTTTAATTTTACTTTAGCAAATTCTTGTCCAGTCATGATACACACACACACATATACATTCATGTTATATCTATATGTATTCATACATAATATTCATGTAATTTTACATATATATTAAAAGTCAAGTAAAATATGAAGGCTATTTTTAAAATCCATGCTCTTTTTAGTTACTATAGGAAAAACTCTTCTAGATATTGTCCCTGACACAGAATTTGTGACTACAGTGATAAACAAATAAATGAGACACCATCTTCTACATTGCTAAGAATACAATCAACAGGGCAAATTTACAACCTACAGTATAAGAGAAAATATTCGCAAAACATACAGCCAATAAAAAGCTAGTACTCACATTATACAACGAACTCAAACAAATCATCAAGGAAAAAAAAAAACATTTTAAAAGTGGGCAAAAGACATGAACAGATTTTTTTTTCAAAAGTAGGCTCGGCGCCTGTGGCTCAACGGGCTAAGGCGCCGGCCACGTAACCTGAGCTGGCAGGTTCGAATCTAGCCCAGGCCCGCCAAATAACAATGACAACTGCAACCAAAAAATGGCCAGGCATTGTGGTGGGCGCCTATAGTCCCAGCTACTTGGGAGGCAGAGGCAAGAGACTCGCTTTAGCCCAGGAATTGGAGGTTGCTGTGAGTTGTAATGCCACAGCACTCTATCCAGGGTGACAGCTTGAAGCTCTGTCTCAAAAACAAACAAACAAACAAACAAAACAAAAAAAAAGAAAAACAAAAGTAGAAAGACAAATGGCCAAGAAACAAATAAAAAAATTGAACAATATCACTAATCATCAGGGAAATGGAAATTAAAACTACAATAAGATGTCTCTTGATCCTATTAGAATGAATTTTGTTTTAAAAGTCCAGAAACTATATAATCATTATCCTAACAGGTATAATTAACAATATTTCAGTGATGGGCACACATATGGTCATGATAAAAGCATTATAAACCCTAATCCAAGTAAGAAAAATATTTTTACCCCTTTAACATTTTTCTAAATAAAGGAAAAAAATTAAAATGGTAAGTGAAATAAGCCAACACATAAAAACAAATCACTTGCTTTCACTTGTATGTGGGGAGAGAAATGTTAAAAATGAGCTCATGGAGACAGAGAGTACAGTAATGATGACCAAAGTGTGAGAAAAGTGATGAGGCAGAGAGAAAATGGGGAGAGGGCTAATAGGAACAAAAATACAGGTAAGCACTTAGATAGAATGAACAATATTTGATAGCACAACAAAGTGACAACAATAACTTTGAGTATACTTTAAAAGAAATTTAAATGTTTCTAACACAAAAACACAATAAATGCCTGAGCTGATAGGTATCCCAATTACCCTGATTTGTAATTCACATTGTATGCCTATAATACATATTAAAACATTACATATAACATATAAAGGTATATTTTTATCTGGGAGATCAAGGCAAGAGGATTGCTTGTTCCAGGCCAGCCTGAGCAAGAATGACACCCTGTCTCTACTAAAAATATAAAAATTAGCAAGGCATTGTGTTGGGGCACTTGTAATTACAGTTACTTGGGAGTATGAGGCAGGAGGATTGTTTGAACTCAGGAATTTGAGGTTACTGTGAGCTAAGCTGATGCTACAAAATTCTAGTCTAGGGAAACACAGTGAGACTTTGTCTCAAAAAAAAATTTACTTCTAGTCTGTATTCATAATTAAAAGTGAATAGAATAAATAAAAAGAAAAATGGCGTATGATTGTTAGTCTCAAGCTTTTAGAAAATTAATGCTGGTGTTGATACTATGACTTAAACTTAATATGTCTTAGGATATGCAAAATAATTTTTTTTTAGAAACAAATTCATATCAATATGCAGTCTGCCTTTTGCATAAAGAAAATTTAAGAAAAGTTTTCGTGTAAGTAATTTTGTTCATTATTGGATGTGAAATTTAACACTGGTGTTAAAATTGCTTTATACTAAAAAGGTAGCTGTGTCTTTATAAACTGTTCAGGTTTTGTGATATAATCAAAGTTATTCCATGTTGAAAATCAAGTTAGTTTACAAATGTTTACAATATATCAAAGCAATGTAAGACACAAACTAATAATCAGGATCGAGAAGTTATGAACTCTTTTACTTTGCTTAAGAGATCAAAGTTTAATTTATGGATATCTAAGATACCTGTGGACTGTGGTGGAGTCTCCTATTAACAATTGAGAGATAAAAATTTTACCAGATCTATGCCAAGCTGGGCACCATCATAATTCCTTTCTACACAATAGTGGGTTAAATCATTAAGGCCCATATTTTCATAACAGAATAGAAGGGGATTGGCATCCTTATTTCAATTGTCAAATGGACTCAATAATTCTTTCAATCTCCTTGAGATTACCAAATGCTTCTACTTAATATCAGAACATACTGAGGCAGCTTGAAGAAGCTCCAGTAAGACAGAACTCACATTCATGTCTTCTAGGGAAGCTGAGATCCGACAAAAGAAATGTGTAGCTGTTCATTCTATTAGAAATAAACCAATTTGGGGGGACAACCTATGTAAACAAAAAAGTTTGTGAATGAAATGTTGAAGAATTGCAAGTCAAGTTTTACTCCTAAAATTTTCTCCTATTTTTCTTCTAATGAACTAAAATTTATCTAGTTGAATTATTTTTTTATTGTAGTAATGTAATTATATTGATAAGTTATTAATATATTTTCCTAGATATAAATAGCAAAACTCAGGAACATGGAAATTGAAAACCAAATAAGTATGTTCAAAAAGTAAACAATCCACAGATAATAGTATTATAAATTAATATTATTATAATTTTAATGCTGTATTTTTTTCTTATTTAAAAGTGGTCTAAAAGTATACTGATAAACTGAATAATTAATTCTGGGATTTGGAAACATTCTTGCATATACAATAACGGCTCTTTTTATGACTGGATCCTATGTTATTCCAGTACTAATAAAGCATTTTGGTGATGGAATAGCTTTTCATAAATGTTAAATATTATGATTTAAATTAGAATGATGATTCTCACCTTTTATCCAATGATGTGCCCTCCTGAATTATTCTGATAACAATGAATGTCAATAATAGGGCATTTAGACAAATTTGAATTGTCTGAATTTCTCTGCAACCTCTGAAATTCTAAAGATCGTGGGAACTGAATTGACATAGCCAAACAATGTCTTTTTCTATATTTGAAAGATAATTCTGTTGTGGAATGCAATACTGAAGGTTTCACTAACTGCTGTAAAGGTTGCTAATTCACTTAAAGGCAGAGAGCATACCAGACATTAATAAAAGAAACTCATGCTTTCATAATAGCATGAGAATTTGGATCCTGGGAGCAGGAAGAAGCCAACTGGATAAAATCATCTAGTTCATGTCTTTGTCTAACAATTGATAGGTTTGTATTCTGTCCAGCATGTGGACGTTCAAGGAGAAATTGAGAGCCTCATTTAATGAATGGCATAAAATCTAATACAAATTGTATTAGAGACTAGTTGTTCAAGAAGAATAGCCTGAGTTAATAAATTAAAATACATGTTTTCTCATTGTTCAGGAAAAATGCATTCAAACCAAAACAAACAAAACATAGATAGTAATAATCCTGAAGATTAAAGCTGTCCATTCTGAACCTGGCTCACAAATGCACATACAGATGCTTGAAAAACAAAGGAACTAATAATGTTTCTCATGTTGATTTTACAATATATTTCTTCAACATGGTTGTAAAATGTTACCTTTTAAGGACCATGCTTCTGAACACTAGCAAAACAAACCTGGACAAAGTCGGAAATTCTCTAGATATAATGTTAAATCAGAGAACAGCAACATGATACTGTTAAATACCATGAATATTCAGTTATAAATTAACAGTTATCAATTTTATAATGCTCACACCTTTATATAGTGACTAGTAGCTAGTGTGAGTGATTTTTGTTTATTCCAGTAACAAAAGTAAAATTTCAAAGATCTTTGAAGAATGATAAGAAGTAGCAGGGGAAAGAAATGTTAAAAGATGCCAAGTACAATTTTTTTTTTATTCTAATGTGGGTAAGCGATTAAGTGTAATTTCACCAAATGAAATGAAAAGTATAGAAACATAAGCCAGTTTCAGAGCAAGAAATATGAATTCACCTTTAGAGATAATGAGTTTCAGGTGTTGTTGATATAGCCAAATACAGGTGTCCAGACCATATTAAGCATTCATGTTGTCAGCTCAGTGGAGAATTCTCAGCTGGAAATTTATTTCTAGGAGTCCTTAGTATGTGAATGGAAGGTGAAAGCAGGAGAATAAATGACATCAATATGGTACAAAGAACGAAAGCAAAGCTCAAGATAGAATCCTGACAGGAATTAACATTTAAAGGATTAGTTAAAGGTTAAAAAAGAGCTGTTGGTTCTCAAGTTACCCATACATAGAATTAAATCGTAAGACTGTATCTGGAAAAGGTCATATAACTAAGTGTATACACATTCTAAGAAAAGAAACAAAATTTCAAATTGTAATACTCAATATATAACAATAGCAAAATATGAGGCTGGCACAGTAGTTCACACCTGTAATCCCAGCATTCTGGGAGGCCAAGGCTGGTGGATTGCTTAGGCCAAGCTGGTGGATTGCTTGAGCTCATGAGTTCGAGATCAGCCTGAGCAAGAGGAGACCCCGTCTCTAAAAAAATAGCTGGGCATTGTGGTGGGCACCTGTAGTCCCAGCTACTTGGGAGGCTGAGGCAAGAGAATCACTAGAGCCCAAAGAGTTTGAGGTTACTGTGAGCTATGATGCCACAGCACTCTACCAAGGACAAAAAGTGAGACTCTGCCTCAAAACAAACAAACAAACATAAAACAAACAAGACACAAATCATATTGAGCCCATCTTATAATTCCAGAATTCAAGTGTGATTTGAGTATTACAAATTAAATACTGATTTTTCCCTTTCTTAAAATGTGTACACATTTTATGACACTCTGTATATTGGAGGTGAAATTGTAAGCAATTTCAAAACTGAATCAGAAGTGTTACCTGACTAAAAGATAGTTTGACTTGGATTATGAATAATGGATCACGAACAAGTAGCATAGCCTACCTTCAGAAATTTGTGAGAACATTTCTAGATGTCACCAAAGCAGGGAACGCAACTTGCGTCAATGAGAAAGGTCCAAGAATGTCAGGAACAGGCTGAACAATCTCACTCAATGAACAAATAGTTCTCCAAAAATTTTTTATTTGCTTTTATTTCCAAGGTGATTGTTGGAAGCTGTTATCATTGAAAATCAAGAGACTATTTCTCATTGCTGTTCTCTCTCTCTCTCAGAAAAAGCTGAGAGAGGTTAACTCTGTATATTGACAGTTAAAACATAGTTGTGAAATTTTCATGCATAAACTGTGTTTGTTTTAGCATATGGATTATGCATAAGAAAATGAAAGAACCTTAAGATTCTGAATGTGTTGCCAGCCACTTGGAAAACCATGCCCTCTCCCGGTTGTAATCTTCACTTAGAGTACTGGCCTGTCTCTACAGTTAGACAAATGTCACAGTCCCAAACCTCATAATCTGGAGATTTTCTAACTTGAATGAAATATCACACAGAAGGGCATGGACCATCACTCCCCTGATTCCACCAAGGTTAAGAATCTGTCATGAGCAATCAAAAGGGCAGCCTGGTGGCACAAACCAGACATGTGGAGGCAGGAAGGCCATCTGGAGTAAATGTAGACCAATGTGAACCGAGATATGGGAAAGCCCCAGGCGGACAAACTTTTCTATCTTTTATTCTCCCAGGCAGAAATGCAAGGCATAAATTTCTATTTCAGCTAGTCCGAAGAAATTTCATGAGTGACCCTTTATGGTTATTACATGCAGTGCCCAGTGATGCATTACTTTGCATTGCTTTGCATTTTTCCTGCCTCGTGTCTTTATTTTTTTCACTTTTACATATCTTGGTTTTCATTTTCCTAGTTATCAACATTTAAAATCTCATTGTCTTAGACTATGTTTTGTAGAAGATGTGGACTGAGGTAATTGTGCACTTCCTATTAGAGTTAAATCACAGTCTATCTATCTTTATTAGAGTTTCCCATTGTCTTGTGGTGTATGGACAAACATCCTGTAAGCTCATTGTCCTTCATCCCCCCATACAGATCCATATACAGTGGACTCTTGAAGAATGTGGTTTGAATTTCATAGTTCTACTTATACATGGACTGTTTTTCAATAATCTCTCCTGATTCCCTTCCATTTCCTGTGCCACTTCTGCCTCTGCCACCCCTGAAACAGAAAGACCAACTCCTCCTGCCCCTTCCTCTCCTCAACTCACTCCACCTGGAGATGAGGAGGATGGCAAGCTTATGATGTTGCATTTCCACTTAGGGTTAGTAGACGTAGTTTCTCTCTTGTTTATTATTTTCTTAATAACATTTTCTTTTCTCTAGTTTACTTTATTGTAAGAATACAATATATAAATCTTAGAACATAAGGAGAATATACATTCTTGTCGGTGAGAATTCAGTCACTATTAGGCTATTCATCGTTGAGTTTTGAAAGAGTAAAAAATTATATGTGGTACTTTGACTGTGTGACAGATGGTCACCCATTACCCCTGCACTGTTCAAGGCTCAACTGCATACAAAATAGTAAGCTGTTCAATTCTTCATACATATAACCATTTACAATAAAGTATAGATATTTTATTTTCTGTGCGGAAGGGTAAACAGCTCTTTTACAAAAGGATATAAAATGTAATTTTTATTGAAACAAATGAACTATTTTATTATATGAGTTAATTTTTATGTCCAAGCACAAGGATCATGAAATATACTTTCCATCCAAAATATATTGTATATACAATATACAATATTTTAATTTTATTTCTATACAATAAAATTGTGTAGAAAACAATACGAATAAACATGCTATGGAAGCTCCGAACTCAGGAGCTGAGAACTATCTGATACAAAAGCTAAAAGGAAAGTGAGAAAGTAGGAAAATCCTATGCACAAAAGAGAGAAGATAAATTGTAGATTGAGGGGAGAACAGAGAGAAAGGAGAATACAGGAAGGAAGTGCTGAGAGGACAATAGGAATTTGTGGTAAAGGGTGTACAATGAATGAAATTCTTCATGTTTTCCTCTGTGGTTTTTGTTGTCCATCAACAATTTCAAATGCTTTGTATACTTGGCATTCCCGTAGAATCAGAACTTCCATATTTGAGTGAATATGGACTCAAACAAAAATAAAATGCTTGGGTAAAGATGGGCAAGATGGTCACCAGATGGCATGTGATGGAAGAGGTGTGATTTGCCCACAGGAAGCTGAAGCAACGCTCAGCTGCATCTCAGATTATCTCACTGTAGAACACATCAAAATGGACCCCTTACTATGCCTGCTGAATACTTGTTCCTGATGCTCAGAAAGTAAAAATACACATTTCTCCATTTAATTTTAGTCCATTTAATGTTAGAAACATCATCAAATTATGGAGCTGCTAAAGAAAATTTTATGATATTCCCATTTTTCCTTTGGAAGAAGGTATCATTTATTTATCAAAGAAATCTCTGTATCCAGTCTCTATATTTAGATACCACCCATAAGACTTTTATCAAAGAATAAAGAAAGATGGAGACTTTACCTCTTTTGTGTTTACATGGATGGAGCTGGAACATATCCTTCAGTACAATTTTAAATAGAAGTTTTGAAAGTAGACGTTCTTGCCTTGACCTGGTCTTAAATAGAAAGGAACAAGCCTTTTAGTTTAGAGGGTATGATGCTCATTGTACTTTTTATCATATATAACTTCAATCAGGTTTAAGAAACACTTTCGCAGAAACATCCTGAATAATTTTTTGACCAAATATCTGGGCACTGTGTCTCAATAAATCTGACACATACAATTCCCCATTCTCCTGTATTTCTAGTTTACTAAGAGGTTTTAGCGTGAATGGAAGTTGAATTTTGTTAAGTGCTTTTATGTATTTGTTGTAATGTTTAAATTGTTCTTCCATTATTCCATTAAAATCATGCATTACATTGATTTATTTTAAATGTTAAAAAGCCCTTATTTCCAAAGCAAATCTCACGTTGTATGGTGATTAATTTCAGGTGTCAACTTGACTAGAGATACCCAGTTGACTGGCAACATTATTTCTGAGTATGTTTGGTAGGGTGTTTTCTGAAAGAGAGTGGTACCTGGATCAGTGTCGGAAGGAAACAAGGCAAATCCACGTTCCATGTGGGCAGGTGTCGTTCCATCAACTGAGAGCTCAGCTAGAACAAAGTCACAGAGGAGAGGCAGATTCACTTTGTCTCTCCTCGGGATCTGGGACACTTTCCTTTTCCTTCCCTTGAACATCAGGGAAGGAAAGGGGGGACTGGGAGTTATATCCTTGGTGTCCCTGGCTCTGAGGCCTTCAGACTTGAACGGAGCAGGCTACTGGCTTCACTGTCTCTCCAGCTTGCAGACAGTCTGTTAATTACTTATCTCCTTCCCTAACTGTGAGAGCAAATTCCCCTCATAAATCTCTCATGTCTATACCTGTATGTTTTTCCTATTGGTTCTATTTTTTGAGGAAACCTGAGAAGTGGTCATGAGATACTGTTTGTTTGTTTTTTTCTTTTTACAAGTTGCTTTCAATTTCTAAGATTTTGTTTTATATTTTTGTAAATGTGTCCATAAGGAATAATCGAATCATTTTCTTAAGACATCTTTGACTAGTTTTGGTATCATAGTAGTAAGGGCCTCATAAAATGAGTTGCAAAGACTTCCCTGCCCCTCTTCTTAAGGAGTATGCATTAGATTGGTAACAATTCTGCCTAAAATACTAAAAAAGATATAATAGTGTGGTCATGCCGACATTTGCTTTGGGGAAGGGTGTTCATTTTTAATTGAATTTTTGAAATTCGTATAGGGTTTTTGGGTTTTTTCTATTTTTGGAGTAGAGAGTCAGTTTTGGTAATTTTTTACTTTCAAGAAACAAGTCATTTGCATGTAAGTTGTCAAATTTACCGGAATTAAGTTGCTGCTAATACTCCTTTATTTTTACTTTAAGGTACACAGGATAGGTAATGCTAATTTTTTCATTTTAATATTTCCATTTTCTTTTTTGTTCATCTAGCTAGAACAAAGTGATATCAGTTTTCGATGTTAGTGATATGAATATTTTCACAGCACAGTTTTTCTCTATTGCTTTTCTATTTCATTGCCTTACACTCATCTTTATTTGTCCCTCTTTCAACTTACTTTGACTGTAGTTTGATCTTTGTCGTCTACTTTGTTAAGGTGGGAATTCAGATGATTCGTTTTCATCTCTCTCCCTCTCTGCTGCCTTCCTTGATGCAGGTGGGAGACTCCAACGCCAAAAGTTACTGCCTGAGCACCGCAGCTCTCCCAGCCCTGCCTGGTAACTACTGGAAAATGGCCAATGACTCTGAACATGCCTGAGAGATCTGCCCTGCTCTCCCCGAGACGTCAATTATGTATGAATAGATCTTTCCACCTGCTTTTGGTGTACGTGCACAAGTGACATTGTCTTGACATCTCAACCAAATTTTGAATGGAAATTCATCTGTTTCTGCTGGTGACAATAATAGATATAAATTTAGGCACTGCTGGTTTGCCCGATGGATGCATTCTATACTAGACATACTCTTATCTGACAATGTGAATGTTACTTTTCTTTGCATTATTATTATTATTATTGCTTAATATTTTGATGTAGCAATTGTCTGATTTCTTGTCTGAATGTATTTATCTTCATTCATTCTTTACAGCCTTTTTAATTCTGTGAAAAGAAAAAGTGTAAACCTAATAAACACATGAATATGTAATAAATAAATAAATAAATTTAGCCACTGTAAGTTTCCTGTTTTCCCTTTGCATGATGGATAAATTTTATGTTTTTAATTCCCTTTCCGCGCGTCACATTTAAAGCGTGACTCTTACTGACATCTTATACTTGGGACTAGTTTATACTTCTGTTACGGCAGTGTCTGTCTTTCAGCTGTTCACATGGAAGTTTTCATATACTTGCCAGTAAGTCCACCGTTTTACTATTTCCTGTCTACTTTCCTCCTCTGAGTTTTGCTCTCAGTTCCTCCTTTCCTGACTTTTATCAGATTGCTTGAATATTTTTAGAATTCTATTTTAATTTTTCTATTGACATTTTAGCTACACTTCTGTATATAGGCACATGTGTGTTTTTAATGGTTACTCTACAGAATGAAACATGCCTTTAACTTTTTACAGTCTAAATCTTGTTAATATTACTTCATTTTATATAAAGTATAAAAACTTCACAACCCGATGGGTTCATATCCCTTCCTAATATTTCATGTTATAATTTTTGTGTGTATTGCATCTGCGTACTATAGATTCTGAATCCCATAAAAACACAATTTTTGGCGTTAATTTTTGCTTGAGACTTTTAAGATTTACACAGAAATGAAGAGGAAGAAAAAAGAAAACCATTTCCTTGCTTTTATTTGCTTTTATCATTTCTAACAGTCTTCATTCTAGTGTGTCAATTTGAGTTTCTGTCTGGTATCATTTCTATGCTGCCTAAAGATCTACTGACAAACAATACTTTCAGGGTTTTTTATCTTGAAAATTTCTTTACTATTCCCTTTTCACTGGATACAGAATTCTGAGAAGGGTTTTTTTTTTTTCTCCTTTCATTCTTTACAGTTATTGTTCCACTCTATCCTAACCCCCATGGCTTGTTATAAAAAGTAAGCTAAAAGTTGCTCATTGTTCTGCTGTTTGTAAGATCTCATTTTTCCTTGCCATTTTCAAGATTTACCCTTTACTTTGGCTTTTGACAGTTGACTAATGAGAAAATCTAACAAATCAAGAAGATTTAGCCATTGCAGATGGAACCAAAAGGGAAGATGACAGAGAGGTCTGAGGGAAACGGTCCCCTCTGCGCAGATGTGTTGTCGTGACCCCTATGGCCTGGTCTCGGTTGCCACAGGAAGGAAGCAGGCGTGACACGGATTAGAAGCACAAGCTTGCAGGAGGCGGGCTAACCTTAGTTGCAGGGTAGCCCCAAGGTCCCTCTGCAACGGCTATTTATTAAGGTTACACGACAGGTGTGGAGAGTTAAGGTAATTGACATAAACAGGTGTGGAGAGGTCAGGTAATTACATATGAGGGCTGCCTGCGTAAGGGTTGCCACGTGCTCCCCTCACGTGTTCTTTCCCCACAACCCTCGTGAAGAACTACTAGTGAGTGACCGACCTTATCTCATTCCGGAACACTGAGTTACTTGGGGGATTGCCCCAAGTCAGGAAATGTCTACAGACTTGCCAGGAGTCTGTCCTGTTCTCAGCGTTTCCTTTTAATGAGATAAGAATCAGTAACTGTCCTTTGCAAGCATGGGGTCCAGTCCTCTACCATGTGTCCTCAGCGGGTACACAGCCAGGGGTCTGCTGGAGCATCCGCGATGGCTCCTGTCCCACAGGGCTAGAGGATAGAAGATAAAGTGGGTGTGAAACAGAGAAGAGAGAATAATCGGAGAACAGCTGGGTATCTCTGATTCTGTTTGTCACCATATCAGGCCCACTGTGACTGTCTGAGAACCATGGCTTGTTATCTCCTGAATTTCACTGAATGATCAATGAGAAGCAATGTAAGATTTCAAGCACATATGAACTTTTTTTTTGTTTTTGTTTTTGTTTTTGCGACAGAATCTCACTCAGTTGCCCTGAGTAGAGGGCCATGGTGTCGTAGCTCACAGCAGCCTCAAAGTCTTGGGCTCAGCGATTCTCTTGCCTCAGCCTCCGGGGTAGCTAGGGCTACAGGTGCCCACCACAATGTCCAGCTTGTATTTTAGAGACATGGTCTTTCTCTGGCTCAGCCTGGTCTCAAATTTGTGAACTCAAGCAATCCACCTGCCTCGGCCTCTGAGAGTCCTGGGATTACAATATTGTTTTAAAGACAGTGCTCTGGCTTAATTGTGGAGAATGACAAGGGGGCAGGAAAGCTACGTCACCCCTGGAGAGGACAAGGTTTGCAGCAGTGTCCATGGAATGAGGACAAGGTAATCAAGATGTATGTGGACGTAAGAGTCAAGAGAATTTTGTAGTAGATTAAATGTGAAGGAAAAATGGGAGAGAAGAGTCAAGGATGATTCATGCATAAATAAGTACAAACGCAATGCTCATATACTGTTGGTGGGAATGTAAACTAATACGGCCCCTATGGAAAACAGTTTGGAGAGTCTTCAGAGAACTAAAAGTAGACTTTCCATTCAATCCAGCAATTCTACTGCTAGGTTTTTACCCAAAGGAATAGAAGTCATTTTATTAGAAAGCCCCCCACATCAGATTGTTTATCACAGAAAAATTCACAATTGCAAAGATGTGCAATCAACCTTAGTGCCCCTCAACTGATGAATGGATAAAGAAAATGTGGTCTTTATATACCTTGGGTAGTACTCAGCTGGAAAAAGGAATGAAATAAAGTTTTGCACCTGTAAAGACCAAACCGACTCCATTTTATTAAAACTAACTCCATCTCGTTCCTCAGCCTTCATTTTGCAGCAGCATGCATACCGAAAGCGTTAAGTAACTCACTCCCCCCCCGCCCGTCATCCTTGTGTCTGCACGGAGTGATAGCAGCTCCTTCCCAGACTAGCCAAGGACAAGTATTACTGAGTCCCCTAGACCTCTATCAGCTCACTCCATACCCCCTCCCTTTTTCCTTTCTGTACCCTTAAAAACCCCCTCCTTTCCAGGCTGCGGGCTTCTCCATTTTCCTGCTGCGCCAGGTGTGAGAGACCCCCAGCCTAGGCTGACTTGTAAATAAAGCCTCTTGTTATTGCATCAGATTTAGTCTCTCAGTGATTTATGTGAGGGATCCCTTGAGCTGGGCACAACACACCGACTTGAATAAAACCAGAGACCATTATCCTAAGTGAAATATCTCTTCAAACAAATACTTACATGGTCTCACTTACAAGTGAGAGTTCTTTAGTCATAAAGCAATGTAGTAGACATTGCAAACTTAGAAGGAAAGAGGGTGGGTTAAAAACCTACCTGTTGGGGTTCAGCACCCGTAGCTCAATGTTTAGGGCACCAGCCACATGCACCAGGGCTGGTGGGTTAAAACCCGACCTGGGCCTGCTAAACAACAACAATCCCAACAACAACATATAGCCAGGCATTGTCATGGGTGCCTGTAGTCCCAGCTACCTGGGAAGCTGAGGCAAGAGACGCACTTAAGCCCAAGAGTTTGAGGATGCTGTGAGCTGTGATGCCACAGCACTCTACCCAGGGCAACATAGTGAGACTCTGTCTCACAAAATAACAAAAACAAACAAAACCCCCCAAAACCTACCTGTTGGGTGGAATAGACACTGTTCTAGTGATGGGCACACTGAAAGCTCTGGCTTCAGCATCACACAATTTATTCTTGTAACAAAAACCTCTGTACTAGCTAACTCTACTGAAATTAAAAACAAAAAAAGTGGGTAGGGGGTAAACATCAGAACCCTGAAAGTAGAGTTGATTGGGAGGCAACAGTATAGTTGTTTGGGAGGGATATTGATTTGGGGCACATGCTTATGGTTCTTTTGTCAAGTTCACGTGGAAATGCAGATTAGACAGTCGAATGTATGCGCCAGGGCACTGTACTGCCATGCAGCTTGAGATTTGAGGGTTAGCACAAAATATGTTGTAGACAAAACATTCCAGAAATGTGAAGACAGAAGTACAGGGTAAAAATTATGGACTGGGAAGAAGTCCTTGCTAACAGGCCTGAGGTGGAGGATTATTGTTTGTACAACTACACATATTTATCGCTGGTGGTGGTGAAGATTTTGAAGTCACACCTGACTGTTCAATGGACTCTTGGCTGTGCTGCAGGGCATGATGCAATATGGATGCTCATATTTTATTAGGTTTATGTTGTCCAATTTTTTATTTTGTTCCAATAAAAATTATGTAATGCCTGCTTCTCCATTCTACATGTCCATCAACTTAACATGCAGGCAAATGACCTGTCGAGATACCTCTCTGGGTCTTTCTAATTACGTGGGTTTTGTTTATGACACAAATTGTACCTGACAGCTTTTCCCCAATTGCAATCTTAGTTTAAATTGCTACCATTTTAGCAGTAGAAAGTAGATACAGAATTTTTTAAAAAGTACAAATGACTAGTTGCTTAGACAGCTATCACTTCTACCGGATGGTAGTTTAGGCATTAAACATTTTTAACCACCATGTCCTGTTAGATATTAACTCAGTAAAAATAATTTTATTTTACCATTTAAAGACTGGGTTGTTTAAATTCATATTTCCTTGAAACAAATGTGCTTTCAGACTGTATAATGTAGCTGCTACTGACTGTCCCTTAGGCCACTACTTAAGGGAGATTTTGCATTTCTATCTTGAGTATCATAATTAAAGTTCGAACTTTAAAGATAAGCAATTATCAGGATTCACTAAATTAAAGATCCAGTTGTCTCTCTGGAGAATTATTCTTCGGGGAATTCTACTGTCCTGTGATACTCTATCTTTTCTCTCTTTAATAATAATTCTATTTTAATAAAATAGGTCTCAATCGCAACTATCCAATGGATTTTTCTACCTCTGTAGAACTCTTTATGTAAAAATGATATTCGTAGAAATTAATTCAGATACAATGTGGAATCATTGCATTTAAGTAACACATTGTCACTGGCAAAATCATTAGACAGGATTTAACTGAATTTAGCACCTGTCACAATACAAAATGTAGAATAGTCAAACTTGTTATAAACTGCAAGTCTTTATCATCTGTAGTCACATGTAGGTAAGAAGCTGTCTTTAACATGCTGTTAATGTTTAGGGTGCCGGCCCCATATGCCAGAGGTTGCAGGTTCAAACCCAGCCTCAGCCAAAAACTGCAAAAAAAGAAAAAGATGCTTTTTATTTGATTGTGTAAATTCTCTAACTTAAAGTCTATGACAGAAACAAAGCCCTTTGTTCTGCTTGTTCTGCTTGGTTTGTATATTGCTTTTCTGGAAAAAAAAAAAAAGGGTGCTTTTACCTGGGGGACGTTGTTTCCTGAGCACTAACGACTCATCCAACCCAGACCAGATTCTTCACTTCATTGACTGAACTTTACCCCTTTTCAGCATTTGTATTTGTAAGTTTTGCAATGGTTTCCTTATGTGGGGCCTTGTCTGTGGTGGCTGTTTCTTTTCAAAATTATTACACACACAAACCCTATTTGTATTCGTTAATTTAAATTTCAGATTGATTTGAGGATACAAATGTTGAGGTTACATTGTTTTCATTTCTAAGGTAAAGTTCAAGTTGGAGTTGAGCCCTTGCCCCAGGGCCTACTATTGTGCACATAAGATGAGATCTGGCTAATTAGCCTCCCTCCCCCCTCTGCCCCTCGATAAAATATACTTGTGTTTTTCTTTCATGTGGGCAAGCAGTTGTTTATATATCACACAAATCCTATTAACAGGGCCACTTTCTCAATGAATTAGTTAATATGGAATATACTGTGCTAATGTCATGTGTAGCAAACCAGCCAGAAAGAGGCCTGGCTCCTTTCACATTCTTAAAGGGAAGAGCGTTTGGCACGTACACTCCAGGTATGAACATTTTTATTAAAAATAATTATTCGGACTAACCTCAATCCAACCTTTTAGATCACAGTTGCAATCAATTGTCATAAATAAAAGCATAAATTAGAAGTACCTCTACACTTGTGTAGATGTTGACATTGGAATGATAATTTACGTAGTTTATTTAATGCCTCAGGTAACTGTGTACAATTTACAAATAATACAGAGACAGGCCTACCTTAATATTCCTTATTAGTTATTGGCTCACTGTGGCTTGCGGGGCACTCTGTAGTGGTTTGATTCTACTTTATTTTTAAATCCAAATACAGTTGCTCCTCTGGGGAATGCCCCGTGTTGATTTGTGCCTTTGTTAAACTGGGACAGTATTATCTCTTATTGCAGAAATTTCTCATGTTCTGCATACAAAGTTGCTGGAACTTGAGGTTTTTAAATACTGCTTTCTCTTTAACTAGGTCATCTCAAAGCCATCATAAAGCCCTTGAAGCCATTTACACCTTACTGGAAGTGTTTCTCTCTGTGGGCCTGACTCTGTCAACTCTTTCTTGACCCTGATCTTCCCCTCTATTGCTGCCAAGTTCAGATCCTGACAGTGAATGAAACTTATATTTGCTCTTCTCATAGGAAAAATAAATTCAAGGTTGAGTTAAAGCTGACAAAGATCCCCCTATTGAGAATTAGCATAGATTTTATGGCACATTCAAATATTCTTCCTGGCTCTAGCTGTTTGGGGTTTATTACTGTCTGGAATTAACCTAGATTTCAATTATTTTGTTTGAGGTACCTTTAAACTAGAAGTACCACATGCAGGCTTGTTAGGCAGGTTTTATTTAGTAGTGAGATAAAAACGTTGTTCAAACTCCGAAACTCTAACTCTGTTTGGAGATAACATACGGTAGGGCTAAAGAGAAATGTTATTGGATTTGGCTTACTTGGTGTATTTGTTTGAGATGTATATTTTAATCATTGCAAATAGGGTCTGTGGCCCTTCTTGCCTACATTTATTCTGGGTCACTCAGGTATAGGGACTGGGCCAGGTGATGCGTCTGGAGCAGGATTTGAGCCCCAGCAAGATATGGAAGTAAGGGATAAAGAAGCAAACTCAGCAGCAGAGTGAAACCATGTCTACTGTGGACTCAGACTCAACAAATCAGAACAAGTCCATGAGGTCACGGGTGAGTGACGGGCAGCTGCAAAAGCCGCGTTTGGTCCCACTGAAGGATGGCTGGAGTCTGGCTATTAACTGGTGCTTTTGAATTACGTAGCTTAGGGTTGTCCAATATAACGTCAAACAAATGAGCTTGAAAAAGCAATTGTCTGGTTTTGATGGGCTCTTAATCATATCTCTGTTTGTCTAGATTCCCAGTGAGGTCCTACCCGGGCCCTCCTTTTCTAGGTGAATCTGGGAGACATCCCCTAGTGTAAGTAGCAGAGTTATTTATTTATTTATTTATTTATTTAGAGACAGAATCTCACTATGTCACCCTCGGTAGAGTTCTGTGGCATCATAGCTCACAGCAATCTCAAACACTTGGGCTTAAGTGATTCTCTTGCCTCAGCCTCCCATATACCTGAAACTACAGGCGCCTACCACAATGCCTGGCTATTTTATTTTTCTTTTTTGGTTGCAGCTGTCATTGTTGTTTAGCTGACCCAGGCTGGGTTCAAAGCCTCAGTGTATGTGGCTGGCACCATAACCACTGTGCTATGGGTGCTGAGCCTAAAGTATTTTAATAACTATCCTAGTAAGCAAATACTATAAGTGACAGCTAAGACTATCTTCTGTGAAAACAGACACACAAATTAAAATGATGTTTTTTCCACACACTGCTAAATTGTGACTTAGGGAAATGACTTAGTCATTTTGAGTCTGAAAATTATTATCTCTGGGAGAATTTTCCAAACGCCTAGTCTAGTTTTGGTGATCTTTGTGTCTGCTTTTGTGATGCATCCTAACAGGTCCGTGACACACAAAACCATTACAATAATAAAAGCAACAGACACTCTTTTTTTTTGGAGACAGCGCCTGAAGCTGTCACCCTGGATAGAGTGCTGTGGCATCACAGCTCACAGCAATCTCCAATTCCTGGGCTCAAGCGAGTGTCTTGCCTCCGCCTCCCAAGTAGCTGGGACTGCAGGGGCCCACCACAACACCTGGCCATTTTTTGGTTGCAGCCGTCATTGCTGTTTGGCGGGCCCGGGCTAGATTCGAACCTGCCAGCTCAGGTGTACATAGCTGATGCCTTAGCCCGTTGAGCCACAGGCACTGAGCCACAACAGACACTCTTAAAATAATAACAATTTGTACAAAATATTTCTTCACTGATAGACATGAACCCCAAGACGCCAAGAGACTTCATCCATGCTGTCTGCCACAGGACCTTCAGAAAGTGGCACCGTATCCACTATGTAAACTTTGTATTTAACTGACTGCCCAAGAGACTAAATAAATAAATCCTATCTCCTTATCTTTAAATTGGAGGTTATATAATACTTACCTAAAAGTATGAGGATCCAGTGATGGAATACATTACCCATTTAACATAGTTCCCATCTCTTAGTAAATATTAGACACATGGTAGCTATCTTCCTTTCTATGGAAAAATTACATAAGTAGAAAACATATGTTTACCATATTTATACAGTATTTTATTTGTTTTTATTTTTATTTATTTAGTTTTTTAGAGACAGAGTCACTTTGTCGTCCTCTGTAGAGTGCTGTGGCATTACAGCTCACAGCAACCTCCATTCTTGGGCTTAGGCGATTCTCTTGCCTCAGCCTCCCAAGTAGCTGGGGTTACAGGTGCCCACCACAATGCATGGCTATTTTTTGTTGCAATTTGGCCAGGCCAGATTTGAACCCCCACCCTCAGAATATGGGGCCAGCGCCCTACTCACTGAGCCACAGGCACTGCTCATTATACCATATTTTAAAAATCTAATTTATTTTATAGAATTTTTTTGGTAATGTGCTTTCTTCCTTAGTGATCTATAGAATGCCTGACTCAAATTTCTACCTATCTAGACTTGACACTAATCCTAGCTGAATTTAACATCACATTATTTTTTCCTGCAAATGCTGCATTCTGTGAACTAGTTTAGAAGCATAGACTTGGAATATTCTTTTCATAACAAAATCTACTATTTATCTCTCAGTTTCTGTCAGCCTGATATATCTTTCCATCCCAGTAGGCAGAATACCCTTCAGTTTAAAGAATGGCTTTGCATTCCCTACAAACACAATCCATTAAAAGACAGTTTATTCCTCCCCTCCCTCATTTAAATACACTGCGCAGAGATTTGTTAAAATGAAAAATTGTGTTATGGATTAAGCTCTGTGCACTGTATTTTTATAAAAATAGTTGCATCACATAGAACAAACACAACCTAAGGCATGGTATTGTAAACTGCATTTATAAGACCAAAGAAATGGCCTTTTGAACCTGGGTTATTTGGCCTTTTGAACTAGGTGCTCGATCTCTGCCGAAGACATTGAATCCTGTATTGGACAATTACTTGAGGAGCTTGGCTATAAACTCACATTTGAGGTTGTTTCTAAATCAGCCTACATTTCTGAAATGTTCTGTTGGGTGTGCAGAGGGTGGGCAGGGTAGGTTTTGTTTTCTTATAAAGTGAACTTTGACATTATTTACATTTTTATACCATTTAAGAATCCCGGTGTCTTTAAGGGATTGAGCTGTAATAATTTCACTACCTACTAGTGTATGCTTTCCCCTTTGATTAGTGAATATTTTTTAGACTTAGGATTGGAGAACATCCCTTTATATGAAACAATTCAGAAATTTCTTACATGAATCTACGTTAATAGTATTTGCAATTTGTTTAAACCTCTCTTCCTTGTAGATCTTCTCATTGTAGACAGAAAGGTTTTGTTATCATAGTCTTTCTCCCAGTGTGGCCAAAGTTCTGTTTTTTTGTGATTTTAGCTTTTTTTCTTTGCACATCTGCTGGGTCCAATGAACTTTTGTGGGTGTCCAGAAGTCAGTATGGTATCCTATTTCCAGGGATGCATCAGACAATGAATTGCACTACTATCTTTCTTTGTAAGAGCATTCTGAGTGGTGAATAATTCACTTGGGCTGACTGCTGTGCTCTTTATTGAGAGAACAAACATTTATACTGTGATCAATTTGCCTCAGCAATTTCTGTGCTATGGAGTATAACACAAGAATCACTTTTCAGATGTGTTTCTATTTAAGCTAGTTGAGTTTGTACCCTAAAACAGGCACATTTGTCAAAGAAGAAGGTAGAATTGAATTCATCTGTCTACAATATCTCTTTACCTTCTGTTTAGAGTTCTAGCCATTTGTTGTCACCACTGAAGGGCTCCACAGAGCGAGGGCTGACAAGAGTGATGCCATGATTAGCAGTTAGCTCATTGCAACTGAGCACTGGGATTGCAAAGGGATCTTGAAATACCCATGTTTCTTATGAGATCATGTATAAGTATTTTCCATTTTGTCTTGAATTGATCCTGGGTTAGAGTGGTAATACTTCAAACCAGATGATGCAGAAAATCTTCTTAGCCAGACCCCACTATTTTACAGGTGAAAAGACATAGGTTCTGACAGTTGCCATGCGGTGTCTAGAGTCATTGGTGGTCATTGTCAACCTGGTACTGGAATCACTGATACTCTGGGGACACTGTAGGTTTGAGTTAGCACTGCATGGACTGATATTGCTTGAAGAAAATAATATCTTCACATTAAAAGACTGTATAATTGGCCCTGCACCCATAGCTCAGCTGTTAGGGTGCCAGCCACATATACCGGGGCTGGTGGGTTCCAACCTGGCCAGGGCCAGCTAAAGAACACTGACAACTGCAACAAAAAAATAGCCATCTGTTGTAGTGGGCACCTGTAGTCCCAGCTACTTGGGAGGCTGAGGCAAGAGAATTGCATAAAAAGAAAAGAAAAGGGTAGTGCCTGTGGCTCAAAGGAGTAGGGTGCCAGCCCCATATGCCGGAGGTGGCAAGTTCAAACACAGCCCTGGCCAGAAACTGCAGTTTAGAGTTAAACTATTTTTGTCTGATATTTTTAATAATTTTTGAACTTGTTTTAACTATACTAACCAGTTTTTCTTTGCCTCAGTAATTCTATCGGTTCTTAAAATCAATTATTTTAATAATTTCTGAGTCATAATCTGGGTATGATGCTTAATTTTGTATAAGGAGGTCTGTTGGTCTTACAGTACAAAAGGAAGATTTATATTTAGTTTTGTTCTTTATATTATTACTTATACATCCAGTCTTTATTTAAAAAAAAAAAACACCCTTTCAATATAGTTAGCTTTTAACTGTCTGTTATCCTCATTGGATATCTTCTCTATAATACATCTACATCTTTCTCACTTTCCTCTTACATGTGATTTTCTCAATATTATTCTTCATATCATTGACCCAAGTTTGAGTAACTGTTGATTTTTACTGCTTGTATGTCATTTTCTACCATTAAAACCAGGGGCTTGGGTCAATAGATAAATGCTTCTCGCCTCTTCTCCCAAGCACCTGATCTAAGAAGTATTTCATGAGGCTTCTGATTCTCATGAGATTGGGCAGCTATTGATCAAAATCTGCTATTGGTAGACAAATTCATAACACATGTTTTTGCTTTTTTCCCCTAGCGTATTGAACAGCATTTCATGTTACTTTTAAAAGAAAAATCCTTAAAATGTGTTCTTCCTTTTGATAAAAACCTACACAGGAAGAGGAAAGAAACACAGTTGAAGACACCCTGGATTTTGTTCATTTCAATGGTCAATATAATATTCAGCCGTAGACATAAAATACTAAGTTATAATTTTCTTATTCGTATATGAATGGAAGATTATAAAGGAATTGTTTGTAAGTTTAAAGTGGTAAAAACAAACAAAACAAGCAAAGGGAAACAAATGGTTTAGTCGGCAGCCATGTAAACTGCAATCATTAACCAATTAACGTGTGTGAGGCCCACGTGCAACTCCACAAGATCCTGGTTATAACAAAATAGATCTGTTTAGGGATCAGGTAAACTGAAAACATGCTCCAGCTAAAAGATTATGAAATGTTGAATAAAATATAACAACTACCATTTACATATCCAAAGTCACAAAGAGTCCATACCAATCATGATGGAAATGACTAATAGCAGAGCAGTGAATGGAAGGAAGCTCCAGACCATGACGGGTAGAATCCCAGCTACAGAAGGGCTTGTACAGTACACGTGTAATGATGAGACAGGATGAGTCTACTGCATTTGTGAATGAAAGTGAAATGATTAATGATTCAAACAATGGATGGAAGACTGGCTACCTGTCAATATCACCAGGCTCAGGCTGAAAGATTATTTAAACCTGTGGTACCCTACGGTACTCACCCAAAATTTATGATTTGGAGTCTTCTGATAATGTGTACCTTCACTACTCCTCCTGGTGGTTATTCTGTATCTAACTCAACAGCCAAATCCAGACTAGAGAGTAGGAAACACCAGTTTCAAGAAGGACATATTAAAATGTATTCTGGAAAGAAAGTATAGCAAATCTCCTCAGAACATTAAAAAAATTTAGGAAATTTTCAAGGAGTGAACATATTCTCCTGAGTAAAATGTCACAAGAATGGAGGAAAAAGTATCCCATGTACTCAGTATTTCTATGAAACCTACTTCTATTTACTCACACTTTCTTAGGGAAGATAGAACACAGCTATAGCCCAGGATGAAGAAGAGAAATGGAGTGGGAAGGGAGGGGTGGAGGAAGGTTTGATAGAGGGAGAGTAGAAGGTGGGACCACCCCTATGGAGCATATGACGAGGGTACAAGTCCAATCTGTCACATGCAGAACACAGATGTTTTGGTACAATAATCAAGTAAATGAGGTGACAGCTACGTTGATTGGTTTGATCGAACCATGTCAGATTATAAAAAAAAAAAATCAGTACATTTTACCCCACATATGCATGAATGTATTCATGATCTATATGTATTTGACTTAATAAAAAAAATCACAAAATAAAAGAGATTAAAAAAGAAAGAAAGTATTTGAAAAAAAAATCCAAACCAGAAACTTCAGAGATAAATGTATCACAATTTCGAGGAAAAGAACCACTGTTTAACAAAGATAATAACAAAGATCCTTTTAAATTCATTTAATAATGTCATCAGTCTCTTACCTCTGCATTTAAATAATTTGTTCTTTAATTCGTATTCAATAAATTACTATATTCATAAAAAACAAAAGTAAAGACAAAAATAAAGATAAATTTGATAGCAAGAAGACTTAAGATATTCTAGAAAATAAATCAACAAGAAATGTGCATGACCCTACAAGAAAACTATACTACTTTTCTGAATTATAATAAGGAGTTAAATATCTGAGGATTCCTAATTACTTGACAAATTACTTTAAAAGCTGATGTGTAAGAAAATTATGACAATATTTCCCAATATAAATATGTAATAGATGATTGTACTTTCACGCATTTTAAACTCCAAATTATCAACATATTGTGTTATTGACAATACTAGAATGTATAATCAAACATTAAAAAAATATGAAACATGATTAAGTTTATTATTTTGGAGTAATATGATTTAGAAAAATATGAATAATAAATAAATTCTCCACCATATGCAAAACACCCAAATAACATGGATTCAATTATTAAGAATCAAAAATGAAAATTTTCAGCTCATATAGTGACTGTATATAATATGCGTGACTATGAGAATATATACTGAAATATTGACTTCTAAAGATATACGCTTCCGGATGGCACCTGTGGCTCAGTGAGTAGGGCACCAGCCCCATATACTGAGGGTGGTGGGTTAAAACCCGGCCCATGGCCAAACTGCAACAAAAAAATAGCCGGGTGTTGTGGCAGGTGCCTGTAATCACAGCTACTCAGGAGGTTGAGGCAGGAGAATCTCCTAAGCCCAAGAGCTGGAGATTGCTGTGAGCTGTCTACCGAGGGCGATAAAGTGAGACTCTGTCTCCAAAAAAAAAAATAAATAAAAAATAAATAAATAAATAAATAAAGATATATGCTTCAGCATTCAGATTAATAGTGGTTCCTGGACCAAATAGCAAATACCAAATTCAATTTTTACCTCAAACAGGCCTTTGGCGTTTCACAAATATCTTATTTTGTTCTGAAGGTAAGCAGCTGAATTGTTCTACTGAAATATTTTGGATCTCAATAGATTCTACAGGATCATTGTTTTGAGAAGTGCCAACATCTCAAACATATGACCCAAATGGAACTTGTGATCTCCATTTAACTTCTGCCTTAATCTTGTCTTCTCAACTTTCCAACCTCACTAGGTGCCACCTTGATTGGATAATTGCCCATGGCTGGGATGAGTCTGTGAAAACTGACTCATTCTCCCCCTTTAGATGAACCTAACTGAGGTCTTGGCAAACAAACTCTAAAACATCATTTTCATTGAGTCTAGGATTCATCATTTGAAAGAACACAATTATTCTACAAACCACTAAGAGAGATTAAAATTTTACAATGCTAAATCAACTGTGGAATACCTTAAATACAGCTTAATTTCAGAGATGTTAATACTTTCCATGTTTGCAGCCATCACTACAGCAAAGGTGACCATGACTCTCACCTGAAAGACCAAGAGATCCCACCTATATTCTTACCTTAGACAAACTGATTACACATAGCAACAGATCGTCTTTTTAAAAATGCAAATATCATGTCTTCCTATGTGAGCATTTCACTGATTTCAAGATTAGAATATAATTTAAAAAAATAATTTACCATTGTCTCTAATACTTTGCAAGATCCAGCCCTGTACTTAACCCAAAACTTGGCAGCAAGCTGTTCTCGCACTCACTTGGCCTCAGCTACGCGCACTAAGTGTGTTAGACTCGTCAAGGTTCTTTTGTCCCGTGGTTATTTACTTTCTTGACCTCTGTTTCTACTCAGTTTCTGTAATGGCTGTGATGATTTGTAACTCTTTAGGGATAAACAGGCTTAACTTTCTCTGACATTCAGACTTAAGTAAATTTCCTTTGTTTTAGACTTTACCCTCTTCGTACTTGTAACAGAACTTCATAGAACTACACACAATGATAATTCTAGTTGCTAAACCTTTTATCACCTGTATAAAAAAAGGTAGACTTCTATTGTATTCTAACCACACACTGTAAGAAACAAAAAGTAAACATATAATCTCAAGATTACCAAAAAGAAAACACTCATGTAATCACCTTTATCAAGAAAGAGAACATCACAAATTTGGTGGAAGTGTCACCTCAACATGACTTTCTCATCAGTTACGCTTTCTAATGATTCTAAAATTATCTGCCTTTCTTTTAATACTATGGGTTATGTATGAATCTTTTGATACCATATATTTTATTTTATTTTGCATTTATTCATTCATTTATTTATTTATTTATTGAGACAGTCTTACTCTGTTGCCCTGGGTAAAGTGCTATGACATCATTGTAGCTCTCAACAACCTCAAACTCTTGTGCTCAAGTGATTCTCTTTCCTCAGTCCACCGGAGTAGCTGGGACTATAGGTGCCCACCACAACACCCAGCTAGTTGTTCTATTTTTAGTAGAAATGGGGGTCTCACTCTTGCCCGGACTGGCCTCAAACTCCTGAGCTCAGACGATCCACCTGCTTCAGCCATCCGGAGTATTAGTATTACAGGCATGAACCAACACACCCAGCCATTATTTTATGTTTATTTTTGAACTTAAAACAGTATTTGTAAAATTCATCTTTGCAGTTGTGTAAGTAGCTCTTTTTCACTGTTGTAAAAGGTTTATCCAGTCTACTATTTTTGGAATGTTTTCAGTTTGTGTTTATTATCCCTAACGCTGCTAGGACATTCTTGTACACATCCATTGATAAATATTTTGACACATTTATTTGGGTTTAAAGTAACAGTAGATTTGCTTTGTAATAAATTATACATCTATTCAAATTCGACAAACCAGGACAAATTATTTTTGAAAGTGACAGTAATGATTTACGTGTCATAGCATATATGGAAATTTTCATTGTTCCAAAGCCTTGGCAATATTTTACATTGTAGTAATTCTTCTGAGTATGCTATGATATCTCATTATACTTTTAATTTTCCTTTTTTCGACAAATTTGATATTTTATTTTATATTAAAATAAATAATGGCCATGTAGATGGATTTTTTAAGAGCTCCTTCAAGTCTCTTGTTCCATTTTCTAGTGGGATGTACAATATTTTCTTACTGATTTTGGAACTTTATGTTGAATATGAAGTATTTATCAGTTTTGTTATCCTTACTAATGCTATTTTATTTTTATAAACATAAGTTCTTGATTTCAATGCACAAGGTTTACTCCCATAGAATTGTTGTCAAAAATGGCTCAGTTTTAAAATAATTCCCTTTATAAATAGTCTTTTCATATATTTTAAGAAGTATTTTCCTCCTCAAGTTTGGTTCTGATGTTCTCCTGTGTTGTTGTTGAGGAGATTTCTTATCTTACCTTTTACATTTATTGCTGAAATTCATCCAAAATTCATTTTTTTTGAGGTTTTCATACACATTACAATGTCTTTGCTGTCATAAATTATATATCTACATTTAAGGATCAATATCTGGCCTTTTTATTCTGTCCCATTGGTGTATTTATGTAACATTGGTTCCGTGCAACACCCTTATAAATATGGTATTTTAAAAATAATATTCATGAAATAATGTTTTCTCCCCATGTAATTCTTCAGAAGACTCATTTCTCCTCTTGAACTTTTAAATTTCCACATAAGTTTTAGACTGAGTTCATAAAGTTATTTTAAAAAGTTAGGATTTTGGTGGACCTGCACTTATTTATTTATTTGATATTTTATTTTCCTATGTGAGTTTGAATTTGTTTTGGTTGATTGCAACAAAAGCCACATTTTTGTTTGAAATAATTTGAGTCCCAGACAGGAGTATATTTTCCTTGACAACAATTTAATTATGCTTTTTGAAAGTAGCCATGTGTGGTGGAAATCTATCCTTACCTTAATTTGATGATAAAGCATAACATGACTTGAAATTGAACTCCATAACCTTTTGAATCTGGTATACTTCTGGTTCACACTTTCTTTAGTATGGGTGTCAGCAAAGTACAGATTTGGGGCCAAACGTTGCATGCTTTTTTTGTAAGTAAGGTTTTGTCGAAACATGGCAACATCTACCTTCATCAACAGTGGTTTTTCCGCCGCATAAGTAGAACTGGATAGTTCCTCCACAATAAACAGAGCCTGCAAAAACTCAAATATTTACTACCTGATCCTGCAGTGAAATCATTTGCTGACCTTTGTTTTGGGTACAATTATTTTTTTCCTGTGGTCTCATCACAAAGTATAGTAGTTTAATAAGGATGGCCCTCTTCAGAATGATCTAGATTCCAATTTTGTCCTCCAGCCCCAAGAACACACCATAGCTGCTGATCAGTCTCTCAGCTTCACATCTGTTTTTTCAGGGAATCGCACGTGTTCATTGTGGAGAAAATGTCCAGAGACGAAGCTCAAAGACGTGTTGCTTCATTTTGCTTCATTGCTCTGTAGTTCTCCTTACACTGCAGCATTTCTGTGTGTCCAAGTACATCTTCAAAACACTTTTTTTAGTATTTCTCACTATGCTCAGTGAAAAGGTTGGCAACACATTATAAAATCTGCCATTAGCACAAGCAGAATATTCTGTATTTGAAAAAAAAAGAAAACTCTGTTGGTACTGACGTGAAGTTTGTCTGTGTCTTTGGTTTTTCTACCAATGTTTCTCTAGGTTCTAACTTAGGGTCTGCGTTGTGTTAACTAAATGGCATAATGTCATGTACAGCTGCAGAACTCAGGTGCGTCTGCAGTGCTGACTTTGTCACATAGAAATTTACTTCCTTATGTTGGGCTTTATTCTATCTGTGGCAGTAAGAAAGTGCAAGAGCTTGATAAATACTAGTCATATTATAAAATATGGAATATTCCATGCTGCCACAACATAATACTCTGTTTTATGGCCAATGTAAAGTTGAACCATATTCGTTAAACCCTTGAATTCATTAAACTGCTTGTGGTTGTTAACACTCAAGAACTTGTTTGAAACTTAAGAAAAGTGCCTTTTTCTACTTTGGGGACTAGTTCTTTCATATAAATAATAAGTAGGCTTAATGCTTTCCCTCAGAGAGAAGACCCAGATGTCTGTAGAATAGAGCTTTAGTTCCAAATAAGGTTCGTTTTTCTGAGGGCCTGTAATTGTAATTCAAGAGCTTTTGAGTTGATTCCGTACTGCAGTGCAGAGATGGTCTTATAAATAACCTCTTTTAAAACAGTATAATTTATATGAAGTGATCATTCATGTTATACATTCAATTAACCAATCTTTGTGATTTAGAAGAAATAATGCTTGTGTGCCATCATATTTTCAGGAAAGTTCTGAAGAATGTGGAATTGACTATAAGTGTGTAGTGACAAGGATTGATAAGCCATACATGCAAGAGAGAATAATAGTAGATAATTTGTTGTAAATTGATTGTAGGTTTAGGATGTTTGCTGTAATGGATCTGATCAGAGCATCCAATGGTGGGGGAGAACTCACAAAATTAAATTTCATCTCATTGTTTAATATTAATTAATTCCTCATGTTAATGAAACTCTACGTGTAACTGTTTTGTTACATTAGAGGGAAAACATTTCAGGTGACTTTCTTCCTTTTATTTTCTTCTCTAGTAGAGGATGTGCACAGGTCAACAGAAGATCTGGCCCCTGTGATCTCGTGGCAGCTGAGAAAAGAGCAGCTGTGGATCCTGTTTGGACTCTAGAGCATATGCCACTTGACTTTTTCAAAGGAGAAATAATCAGAACCCTTTTGCTATTTGGAATTGGCCCTAGTGGTTCCGTTGTTACAAATGAGAGTTAGCTTCTGCTCCAACATGGCCACCTTCTCTAAGAAGGTGTGCTGCTACCTAATACATCACCTCGGTGGCCCCTGACTCAGAAATCCAGAAATTATAAGGTTCTTGCATCCCATATGCAAGCCTTGCAGAAGCATGGATTTTGCCTGAGCTCATTTGCTTACTTTTCCTCTGCTAACACTTTCAAATTATATCTCTTATCTTGTGATCTTTATTTATTTTTTTGAGAAATGTTTCTTTTTTTATTGAATCATAGCTGTGTACATTAGTTCAATCATGGGGTACATGTGTGCGGTCTTCGCATACAATCTGAGATATTTTTATCAACCTAATTGACATACCATTCATGAGATTTTCTCATTTACTATGTGAAAACATTTTTGATCCGTATTTAGAAGTTTTCTCCTGACCGTTCAAATATGTACCACACATGTGATCTTGATTTATTTATATGTTCTTTGAATAATTTTGAGTGCCTCCTGTGTTCAAGGTGGTACGATATGCATATCTATGCGTAGTGAAAAGTCAGACGCATATATATTAAATGTTAATAGTGTTTATACATAATCTAATTAATTTTGTTTTGTATTTTTTTAATTTTCTAAATTTCAATTGATACTTCTTATCTGAGTAAAAGAGAAATAAAGAAAAAAAAAGTAAGCTAAGTGCTTCAGAACTTGCATTGGCCCATTCATTATTCCTCATGGCATCTTCTGTTCTATCTAGAGCTCGGTTTCAACCCAAAAGTTTATAGAAGTTAGACAAATAAGTTAATGAAGCAGGTTGAGAATTTGCAAACTGGAAAGCACATGCATCATCTAAAAGAGAAATTGCTGTTTGGTCACCAAAGTTTTTCTTTTTGGTTGTTGTTTGTTAGTTTCACAGAGTTACATAAGGGTACAAATGTGTAGATTTAATTGTTTTCATTTCTAAGGTAAAGTTCAAGTTGTAGTTGAACCCCTCATCCAAGGGGCATGCTAAACACCCTCACATTTTGCACTTTAGGTGGGAACCAATCAATCACTCTCCCTCCTCCCCCCCACCACTCGTTAGACTATACTCGTGGTTTTTTGTGTGAACCTGTAGTTAATATATTGATTTCATATTAGTATTGAGTACATTTTCATATACTTGTTTTTCCATTCTTATGATACTTTGCTGAAAAGAATGTGTTTCAACTCCACCCAGGTAAACACAAAAGATGTAAAGTCTCCATCTTTCTTTATATCCAAATAGTACACCGTGGTGTACATATGCCATAGTTTGTTAATCCATTCATGGGTTGATGAGCCCTTGGGTTGATTCCGTGTCTTGCAATTGTGAATTGAGCTGCAATAAACATTCTAGTGCAAATGTCCTTGTGTTAAAATGATTTTTTTTCTTTTGGGTAGATACTTAGTAATGAGATTGTGGGATCAAATGAAAGGGTGACTTTTAGTTCTTTGAGAATTCTGCACACTTTTTCCCATTGAGATTATATTAGTTTGCAATCCCACTAGCAGTGAAAAAGTGTTCCCTTCTCTTCACATCCGCACCAGCATCAGCAGATTCAGGATTTTGTGATGTGGGCTAATCTCACAGGAGATTCAGGATTTTGTGATATCTTAGGGTAGTTTTGTAATAGGAAAAAGATTTATGAGATCTGAAGAGAAACCAGAGTATTTTAATGTGGTTTTGATTTGCATTTCTCTGTTTGCCAAGTTTCATATTGTGAGCTTGTGAGCCTAGTCCACTATCAATAGTGATTTAAGGAAGCTGGATCACTACTAGGCTTAAAGTACCTAAAGTGTATTTTTGATATATACTCTTTGTAATGACAAATAAGCAATACTGTTTTTTCTTTTTAAATTTTTTTAGTGATATATAAATTTGGTTGCACTAACCCCTGAATCAGAATTTTTTCTACTTACCTATTCATAATATACATTAATGAGTGACTGAAATTTTCAGTGACAGTGAGTATGAATGTAGTCTGATGGCTAGCTTTTTAAAAATTGCTGCCAAAATGATTGAATATCTTATAAATTAATGTATAACCTTTCTTCCCCTGACAAAGCACAGATTGCATGTTGAAGAAGATCTGAGATACAGGCATTCATGTTGGAATATAGGCGTCACTGCCGTCACTCTGACCAGGCATAGCAATTGTGACTTACTGTTGAGTTACACCTTATTCAAGTACTATTGCTACTGAAAGTTAAAGCAAAACTTATGCCAGAATTTTTTGTATAAAAATAATAAAATAGTGCCTATAGTCCCAGCTACTTGGGAGGCTGAGTCAAGAGAATCGCCTAGGCCCAAGAGCTGGAGGTTGCTGTGAGCTGTGACACCACAGTACTCTACCTAGGGCAACAAAGTGAGATTCTGTCTCTAAATAAATAAACAAATAAATGAAAATTAAAAATAAAATAAAATAATATTGGAACATGGAGAAAAGTTAATTTTCAATATTAAATAATGTAATGGTTAATCAGGTATTATTTATTTATAAGTCTATTTGATGTACACATTTATATACAAATATATACATTTAATCATGAGTTGTGAAGAATAAACATTGCATATCTGATTGAAATCTAGATATTATTTAAAACATAAAAATACATGATGCACATATTAAAATACAGAACAGTAGGTCATTGGAATTGGATTTTAGTATTAAAGTTTTTGTTATAAGCACAGCATACTGGGGAATTTTTCAGCCTCTTGTTTCTTTCTCCATTTCTGCAATATGAGGATATTGATAATATTACCTCAAAGAATTTTGAAAGATTTAAATGAATAATGAACACAAAGTTTATAAGTGCCAGACATGTGCAATATTTAGCAAATGTCGAGTTAAAGTTGTTGTCATAACTTTATTGT
Organism: Arctocebus calabarensis; assembly: GCA_963573935.1. Classification (NCBI taxonomy): domain Eukaryota; kingdom Metazoa; phylum Chordata; class Mammalia; order Primates; family Lorisidae; genus Arctocebus; species Arctocebus calabarensis. The sequence continues at coordinate 3,018 of CAUYON010104903.1, read as the reverse complement.
CATAAAGTTATTGTTAAAGTTATTGTGAAATAAAATGGAAAATTTGTATGACTGAGATATATATGAATAATTAAAATAAATTTTATGGGTACTTATCACTACGGTCACCCCTATATCACCCCACCCTCATTTGGACTGTCTAATCACTGCGGCAGTAGTCCTGATTCTGGATGGATGATATCAAGCATCTTTCTGTGATAGTTTGGACTAACAGATATGTGAGATTCATCTCCCCACACACACAAAAAATCTACCTTGAGAAGCCTGACTATTTCAAACCAGTATACTCTGATTCTGGCTCATATGGGAATTTGTGAAAATTAACTCACTTCTAGGCAAAGGAAAATGAGGAATATTAAGCTAATAGGAAAATAAAAACAAAAACAAAACAAAAGTAATCTGGACTACAAATTTCTTGCTCGTCATGTAAATCAAAGCCCGAGTCTTTAAGCATTCCATATTTTTAAATAGTTTAAGTGGTTTGTTATTTTCAGAAAAACTTTTAATTTTATTAAACTAATTTTAATACTTTTGAAGGTGAATGGGCTGGGCGAGGTTAATGCAAACACCAGAATGACTGAAGACATTTATAAGTCTAACACTGAAATTACAAGGTGCTTCTGAAAGCCCTAATTCATTCATTGGTTTCACTAATTTCTCTCTCTGTTCCCACCAGACAATGAGTTATCACTGATGTATGCATCATGCCAGTAAGTATTCTCTCTTTCCCCAAGTTACCCAATACTCCACATTGTCTTAGACATTGGACTAACAAGAAGGTGTTTAACTAATGATTTGTGCAAAGTTCTACTCCCAGGTGGGAGCAAAGGCTCTATTTCATGTGTCATACAATTTAGTTTTTGATCTTATTTTTCACATAGAAAGCAAGAATCATGACAATTCTGTTCATAATTCTGTGAACAACAGTGATGATGCTCATAGACCTAACAACTCTGATGGTGATTGTTGTTCCAGCACCCAGAGATAGAGGAAGTATAGAAGGCAGTTGATGTACCTTACTGTAGACTCGTGGGGCTGAGCTCTGGAACAACTGCAAGCCCCCTTAACATTTCATTAAGCAATCTGCGTGCACTGCTAGGAAGATGGTATGGCAGGCTGCCGTAGCATCTGTGCTCATTTTCCACTGAGTCACTCTGATCTTTCCTAAACTCACCCACTCTTCCCTAAATCCCTCCTTTCAAACTATGTGGTGTACTTAGGAGCACTCCCTGAGTGAAATAAATAGGAATCTGCAAACTAAAAATAATAGATAATATGGTATGGTAATTGTCAGCCTACTCAATCTTCTTGGGCTGTTCTCTACAGCCTTTAAATATATGTGTGAATATATAAATATATATATGTATAATTTTTTTTCCTTTCCACCATCTGCTCTAGTCCACTGTGAGCATGTCCTGCTGTGCTGCTCCCACAAATCCTCCCATGCCAGCTCTCTGACATTCTTTTAGATATTTTGGCATTGCTCCTTTTTTTCTCTCCAACATTCCTTTTCTCCTGTTTCATGGCTTAGCACCACCAACATCCTCTTGACACTGCAGAGATGGCTGATATTTTCAGGATTTGCTGCTGGTATAATCTTGATAGCTATGCCAACAAGCTTGTCATGTTATTGAAAATAGGATTATCAGGAAAAAAAAAAGCAAAACATCATAGAAGACTTAAGAATAAAATTCCAAACAAAATGAAAGTAAAATTTGAAATTACATTTGTTATGCTGGGAGCTAGAAAATCTTAGCTTGCATACCAGCTCCTTTGGGAAGCTTCCACGTCTCTCCAGCTCACAAGCTCACACAGGTCCCTCTCTCCTGTCCACATCCAGTCAGAATAACATTTACCACGCTGACATACTCTTGAAGGTTTATATTCCTACCACTTTTATTAGAATAGAGTTCCTGTGAGTAGAAATTCTCTTGTTCGGGAGGTGGAGCAAGATGGCGGACGAGTAACAGCTTCCTTGCAGCTGGGCACAGTGAGACTGGGGAGAGAGGACTTCAGCCATCTCTGCCAGGCAGGATCTGCCCAGAAACTTCCCTTTGGGGACACAGGGAGACTGCGCGAGGCTTCTGGACACCTTGAGGAAGGCTAAAGTGGCAGAGATTGGGCAAGTGGTTGCGTCTGTTCATTCAGTCTGATCCTGTTGGTGGCTGTGGGTGGGGCAGCAGTGGGACTGCAGGCTGGAAGGGCCTTGCCTGTGAGCCGTTTGGGTTTCTTTTGGACTTGGCACTCAGTTGAACTGCCTTGGGAGAACTTGGGCAGGAATGAGGGGTTTTTTGAGTGTTGTCTGGGGCCCCAGACTGGGCCACCAAGCCAGACGGAGCTGCCAGTGTTTGGTGGTGGGCTGTGTGGAGCCATTGTGGGAGAACTGCCCTGGCAAGCTCCACCCTCAGGGTTGCAGAACAGGCATTAGGCAGGAGCGAGTAATCTAGTGACTGAGCAGCCTAAAGGCGGGGACTGAGACATCTTGCAGCCTTAGCCCTCAGGGGCATAGGGTGAGACTGGTTTTGGCACACTGGGTAAGTGGAAGCCACTCAAGGAGTGATCCCAGCCACAGCGCTTTCCTGGGAAAGCTTCTGCTTAGCCCAAGTTAGCAATTTAGTGTCTTCTAAGCAGGCTGAGGAGGATTTAAGATCTCCACCCTGCAGGGTTTGAGAAATCATTAGAAACACAGGGTCACTCCCTACAAAGATCCAGTAACAACAGAGAGATTCTGCCATAGTCTGATCTGGGAGAGACACCTCCTCAACTCTGAGGAAGGTCATTGCCAATAGTGAAAAATAATCATGAGGCAGAATCAGTAGAAAAACTCTGCCAATATGAATAACCAGAGTAGATCAACTCCCCCAAGGAATGACAAGGTAGATGAAGCACAAGATCCCTTGCACAAGCAAATGGCTGAGATGTCAGAAGTTGAATTCAGAGACTGGATAGCAACAAAGATCAGCTCAATGGAGGAAAAGATGGAATTAGAATTTCAAGCAGTAATCCAAAAGACCCAAA